>VZQC01002773.1:1154619-1317739 GCA_009823505.1 Rhizomys pruinosus
TCCCACAGTTCCTGGTTGTTCCACTTTTGTGTATTTTTAAATTTTTCATAATCTTTCCTTGAGGTTTTTAGTTGTTCTGTGTTATCTTCCAGGTCTGATATTCTTTGTTCTGCTTCCTCCATTCTGCTTCTGAGGCTTTTTCCATTCCTTTCCTCTTGATTGGATGAGTGTTTGATATCCTTTTTCATTTCCTCTTCTGATTTCTTTACTATTTCTACTTCCTTTTGGAGCTTCTCAATCTCTTCCTGTAGCTCTTTGCTTCGCTGGTTGGTTTACTTATCTTTTTCAGCATGGGATCTTTTCAGTGTTTCTACTTCCTTCTGGAGTTTGTCATTCTCTCTCTCTCTAGGGCCTTCTTGAGTTCTTCATTCTCTTTTCTTAGTTCTTTGATTTGCTCTTTATAATCTTGTAGTTCTTTAAGTATGTTCACAATTGTGTTTCTGATATCTGTATCCTGGGCCATCCCCAGGGGAATCCCACTGTAGGAATCTTCCATAGGGTTGGTAGAGCTTGGTGCGGGATTATCCTGCCCCTTTCCCATGTTGTCTCTTCTTTGTGTTCCTGGCATATGGGCTTCTCTTTGCCTGTATTCCAATGTGAGTCCCAAATGCCTCTTCACTGTGTTGAAGGCTTGCTTTGCTTGCCTCCTTCAGATGCCTTAGTAATCCCAGTTGGTGTGTGGGAGTGTGTGCTCTTTAGCCCACGCCCTGGTACCTGTGGTGTGAGATTTTTCACACAATGTATTTTGATCAAATTTAGACCCCCTCCCTCTCTATCCCTCTCTTACTCCCTCTTCCCCCAACTTCATGTCCCCTATTATTATCTGTGGAGGTTTCAATTCCCAGCACCTATATGGCAGCTAACAGCTGTCTGTAACTCCAATTCCAGGGGAATGTAACACCCTTTTTGGACCACTGCGGGCACTGCATGACACGGGTGCACTTATATACATACAGGAAATACACTCATATACATAAAATAAAAATAATAATAAAATTTTTTTAAAAGACGGAATGGGGACACTGGAAGGAGGGAGGGGAAGATGGAGAATTAGAAATTAAGTAAGTATGGTATTCATGTATGAAATTCTTAAAAGATAGACAATTTAAATACATAATGAAAATAAATGGCACAGTATTAAAAATTCAGTGTAGTTTAAGTGATTTGTAATTCCAAGTATGAAGCTTTCTGTCTAGCTTGACTGGAAGCATGGATGGAACTTTGATACAGCTCTTTTGTTGAGGCTGGTTTACCTTTGCAGTGGGATATGGAAGGCCAGTGTGGTGGTTCACAGTGCTGAGGTAGTTCAGGGAAGATCCACTGGCCTAAGCCAAACAAGTAATATCAGTCACAGTATGGGGATGAACCAACAGCTTGAATTCCAGTCAGAGGAGGCTACATGTCCATGAAACCTGAGACACTAGACTGAACTCTGCTTTCCTGAAAGCCATTTTCAAACTCAAGTCTCAGACCCTCCTATTAATAATCAACCTGTCTGCCCTGCAAAGCTTAGGTTTGGAAGATGCAATAGAATAAGCAATATACAAGTTTAATACTGTGGATACAGTTGAATGGTAGAGGAGTTTCTAGCATAGGTGAAGACCTGGATTTGATCTCTAGTACTGAAAAAACTAAACTTTT
This sequence comes from Rhizomys pruinosus, assembly GCA_009823505.1. NCBI lineage: Eukaryota > Metazoa > Chordata > Mammalia > Rodentia > Spalacidae > Rhizomys > Rhizomys pruinosus. The sequence goes on from VZQC01002773.1 coordinate 1,156,261, forward strand.
GCAAATTCCTTTATGCTTCTTAAACATTTTCCTTTTGACCTAAATGAGGCATTCTTTCTCTCCAAAAAGAATTTTCCAATCAAGAAGTAGATGTATAACCAGGTGTGGTGATGCACACCTTTAATTCCAGTACTCAGGAGGCAGAAGCAGGCAGATCTCTGTGAGACATAGACCAGCCTGCTCTACATTGCAAGTTCCAGCTGGGATGGCAGGGAGTCCCTGTCTCAAAAAGACCAAAAAATAAAGTAAACGTGTAAAGTTTATTCAGAAACAGTGACACAAATCTATTTCTATTTATGAAAGGTTTATTGATAGGAAATGGATACCAAAGTCTATCTAGAGAGAGAAATAATTTGTTTCAGTCTTTTCAAAATACCCACAATACAATGTAGAGCCTGACATCTATTCTGTAATTCCTGGATGCCAATTGTTTAACTTGGCATTTATGGGCTAGAAGTCACCACTTCTAGTTTACAGGGAAGGAAAAACAATCACAAGTCTAGGTTGTCTCTTTTGATGAATGAACTAATCAGAATTTTGGTCAGCCTCATGCCCATAGCCAGTTTAAGCATGTATTTGGCAACTTTTCAAAGGATCAAAATGGTGAACAGCATTGTTGTTTTTTACTTGTTTTATCTTAACTTCCTCATGATGCTCTGCAACTGTTTCTGTATCATTTGAATGGAAGCAAGATTGCAGAGGCCAAATAGACACCACTGATTACCACATTGTGCCATCTCCGGATATTGATATATGAAAGTAATATTTTCATATATTCGGCTCATAGAATGCCATTTCACATTATTAAATTTGTATGCAAATACATTTGGACAAGATTATTCTATTTAATTTAACACAGATCTCTTGAGAAAAACTTGAAAACATTCCTGTAGTATGATTTGGCTCCAGGTAAAGCAAGAAAACATATCCTGCTGTTCAGATTACAAAGATAATTATTTTCATTCCTAAAGCAGGGAATAAATACATCTTACAAGACTAATTGGACTCTAATAATCGAGTAGGCAATGCATTAGTTAGACTGGTGAAAGCAAAGACTGGTATGGTAAAAGTCACAGAATATCAATCTCCATGTTATTAGGAAGCTAACTAGGACATGATTTTGGTCAGCGAGCCAAGGAGCTTGATGACAGTGCTCACTTAAACAGTCTTCAGAGTTTTTCCATCAGCCAAAAGCGTCTTGCTCCTGGGTACAAAAATAAAATTACTTGAAAATCAAATAAGCACAATCCTACATGTGGTAATAATTTGAATAATTAATAAGTAGGTGAATTTGAAAATTATATAACTTGGAAAAGAGAAGTTATAAAAGCACTGGGCTAGGGAAGCATAACAGTGTTTTTTGGTTAGGTGAAATTCCAAGAAAAAGTGCAGTTGATGCTTAAAATATAATCCCTTTGGTTTGGTCAGTTTCTTCTTGGCTGTTATTAAAAGGGAGGGAACTAGAAATAAACTCTCATCCAGATGATCTTCCTGGCAACCTGCCTGAAACATCGATATGCAGATTTGAAAATAAACACGCTATGCAGATTAGGGTAAAACAGTTTCCAGGAGGCAATCCATGACACTGGTATCTAATAAGAACACCACACTAGGCTGAGCTCCTTATCACAAGTCAACCTGGTGCTACTGACTGATCGGCCCAGGAAAATCCAAATCACCCACACTTTCCCATTGAATCACATGCTGATTTCATGACACTGACTGATTTTTCAGCCTAGAACCCCACTACTGGTAGTACACTGGCAGAATTCATTGTTTTTCTGCCTTTGTTGCTATGTGTAGACAGGGGTTAAGGGAGTTCTTTGAATAAATCCACAGAACAGCAGCTGAGTTTTAGTGATGGCAAGACCTGCTAAACTGGGTTAAAGGACCTGAGACACTAACTGCCTACATGAGGCCCAGAGGGCAGCTAACACCCTATGCCCTTCTATCTTAGGATCTGATTGCATTTGGTGAGTTGGGTTTCCTCTCTTCCCGTCCTGCTTTAGCAATGCACTGTATGAGATGAAGTGCTTTCTAATGGACGCTACAGGTTATTAAGAAGTGCTTTCTAATGGATGCTATAGGTTATTGATTAAGAAAAGCAAAGAAAGCAAGAAACACATGACAGTTCTGAAGGTGATAAAGCAGGAATGAAGGCCCGGGGAGGGAGGCGTCTTTGAACATGGTCTCTCACCTTTCCTGGGGGTAGAAAGCAGTTGTGTGATCGTGTCTGCTTCCAGAGCCCTTCCTTGCTGACTGCCCATGCATTAACAGGCAGCTTGACTTTCAAATGATAGTTAAATTGAATTTGATAAACTTTGCTCATTAGAAACCATTCAAGAGTTTTCATATGTTTCTAAATATTTTAAATTCAGTATATAGGATAAAGTGACCCAGTATCTGAAGCATGCAGGACTAAGAATTAGAGAAGTTATGCTCAACTACAATAGACCATTATATAGTTATTGTTTGATACCAGGTATACGTATGTGTGCACAGTGATTTTTCTCTTCTTACAAAGACCAAAAAAAAAAAAAAAAAGGATTTCACCTTTGATTTTGTTTTGTTTTGTTTTGTTTTGTTTTGTTTTTGAGACAGGGTATCCTGTAACCTTAGCTGGCTTGGAACTCACTATATAGACCAGGATGGCCTTCATCTCATGGAGAATAGCTTTCCTTTTGCCTCTAGATTGCTGGAATTAAAGGTGTGCACTACCACATCCAGCTCTATTTCAATTTTTTAATTAATAGACATTCTACTTCAGAATTATTGTGTTAATACTTCTCAACACTGCCTGCTAGACTGATTTGCATACTACCAATGATAAAAGAACATGTCCATCTGAAATGTATAAGCTTATGTCTGTGGATAATGGATTAAGTTTTTGGAGGGAAGCAATGTGATATTATGCTAACACATATTATATATACATAATATAAAAATGGCATTTAATGCTGAAAATTGTATTAAAATGGAGAAATGTCTAAATACGGGAGAAAGATCTGATGACCAAACACAAAGGATGCTTCAAATGTCTCCAAGTTGATGTGTTACTTATTTGTAATCATTATTTAAAATATTTTTTGTTTTCAGATAGAAAGAAATATAACAATATCATTGCTCAGCTTGTCTTTCAATTGGGGGATTTGGTACTAGCATCCACAAATGAGGGAAACCATTCCCCATTCGTTTCTTTGGGACTGTGTTACTTCACTTAGCATGATGGCTTCAAGTTCCATCCATTTACTTGCAAAGTTCATGATGTCATCTTTCTTTACCACTGCATAGAACTCCATTGTGTAGTTGTATCATGCTTTTTTTATCCACTCATCAGTTGAGAGGCATTTGGGTTGCTTCCAGCTTCTTGCTATTGTGAAGAGGGCTGCAATAAACATAGATGTGCATGCATATTTGCAGTAGTATGCATCTTGTGGGTATATACCCAGGAGTAGTATGACTGGGTCAGGTGGTAGGCTCATTTTGAGTTTTTTAAGGGTTCTCCCTACTGCTTTCCACAGTGGTTGTATGAGTTTGCATTCCCACCAGCAGTGGATGAGTGTTTCCCTTTCCCCACAACCTCTCCAGCATTTGGTGGTTTTTGTTTTCTTGATCTTGGCAAGTCTGATGAGAGTGAGATGATATCTTAGAGTGATTTTAATTTACATTTCCTTAATTATTAACAATGTTGAACACTTTTTGAGATTTTTTTTCAGCCATCTTTACTTCTTCACTAGTGAAGTTTCTGTTCAGCTCTTTACTCCATCTTTTGAGTGGGTCATTTGTTTTCTTCTTTGTTTTTTGAGGATTTTATATATTCTGGAAGTTAATGCTCTGTCAGATGTATCACTGGTGAAGGTTTCCTCCCACTCTGTGGTTTTCTCTTCACTTTCCTGACTGTTTCTTTTGCTGTACAGAAGCTTTTGAGTTTAATGAGGTTCCACTTGTCAATTGTCGACCTTATTTCCTGCACAGTTGCTGTCTGATTTAGAAAGTCTTTTTCAAAGCCTGTCTTGTAGGTTGCGGACAGTTAATCTCTTAATGAGCCCTAGAATTAGCTTACTACATACTTTCAGACATGATAATTAATATATACGGGTGGAAGGTATATAACCATATTTTAGAGTAATATAAAATTAAAGAGAAAAAATGTGAACTCCTAAACATATATTGAAGTTAACATATAGTTTATTCCTGGAGGACATAATTCTGCTACATATATAATGTTTATATAGGCATCTTTTGGGAGGGAACCACAATGACATTATAAGGACTGGGTCAAAGAATGGACTGATACAGTTAAATTCTGTCCAAATCAATAAACCTTTACAGAGAAAAACTTTAAAAAGACTGAGAGAAAGATGCAGGACATGTATGGCAGAATGCATGATCTGGGGTGGGGTGGGGAGAAGGGAAAGGGGAATATGTCTAAATTTAACTGAAAAATGATGTCAGAAATACAAAAACATCAATAAAAGTATTATATTGAAAATAAATAAAAATATTTTATTTTTATTAAAAAAAATATATATATTGTCCTACTAAAATGTTTACTCTGAATTTCCAATGTTGGACCTATGATGAACTTCAAAGTATTCACAGTATCTGCATGAGTAATGCATTTTACAGAACTTTGGATAGGTTTTTTTTTTTTTTTTTTTTTTTTGGTCGTTTTTTCGAGATAGGGTCTCCCTGTAGCCCCCAGCTGGCCTGGAACTCACTCTGTAGACCAGGCTGGCCTTGAACTCACAAAGATCTGCCTGCCTCTGCATCCCAAGTGCTAGGATTAAAGGCATGCACCACCATGCCCGGCTGAACTTGTATAGTTTTAAGTATATCATTTGAACCTATATAAAAAAGTAGAATATGGGCTAGAGAGATGGCTTAATGGTTAAAAGCACTGACTGCTCTTACAGAAGACCCATGTTTGAATCCTAACAACAACATGGAGGCTAACAACTGTCCACAACTCCAGTTCCAAAGGGTCCAGTGCTCTTTTCTGACCTCCGTGGGCACTGCATGACACAGGTGCACTTATATACATGCAGGCAATGTACTCATGTAAATAAATAAATTAATTAAATAAAATAAAAAACCAGAATGTTTCTAGTGACAGTGATAGGACTCTGCTTAAAATTGTCACTATTAACTATGTTTCTCATCTGATGCAAGAATAAACTTGTGTGGGAACAAAAGGCTGGCATATACACAAGAACTGTATATTTCAAAGAAATTGCAGATGGCTTCAAGAAACTCCCTTTGAAGCAGAGAGTCCAAATGAGGTGTTGTGACCTTTTGTGGGTAGTTGTTTTTTTCCTCTTCTCAAAGGGCTCATAATCTAATCGTCATCACTGGACATTGAGCAATGAGGCATCAAAGGTTTGGAGAACAGGATATTGCCAGGGTTGACACTAAATTTGTTTGTGGGTTGCATTCCGGCCTAAGCAACATGAATCATGGAATGATGGAGAAAGTCCTCTGTTAAAAGTTGTGTTGTGACCTATCTTACAGCTGTCTTGGAGCACGATCATGGTGGCAAATTCTTTAAAAAGCAGACCATGCTGGCATGCTTATGAAGTGAAGGAATCGTAGAGTTTAAAAACATAAAGCCAAACTGAATATCAATGTTGTCTTTGGCATTCCATTTTTGGTGTATCATCACAGATCCCGTTTCTACATTTTTTTACCTTAAACGTCACCCATTCTCAATAAATTAGAGACTTGGTCACCAACCTTCAGCAATTTTGGAAGGTGGTGGTACATATAAGAAATCAGTCTACTAAAGTCTCTGAAGGCATTGAAGAAGATATCAACCTTCCTCTGTGGTCCTGATGTCAATGCAACTCACTCTACTGTGACACACTCCCCTAGTCAGGCCTATACACAGTAGTCACAATCAACAGTGGACTCAATTCTCTAAATCTGTAAGCCAAATTCATACGTTTTGTATCTAAGTTGATTTGTTAGAGTGAGGGAATATATACTTGATAATAATTCAAAGGAATACTAATATACTAATTACTAATATATCCTTGATAATAATTCAAAGGAAAGTATTATAATTTGAAATGTTGGTTGTGATCTTCAGGGTGGTCACTGAGATAACTCCAAATAACATTAAAAAGATAATTAAAACACTTAACATAAAATATGGAAAGAATAGAATAAAAAGGAGTAGAAAGAAAAGTAAGATGGTAGGAATAAAATGTGTCTTAACAACAATCCCAGTTACTACAATCACAGAACAAAGATTAAAAAAATAAATCAAACTTTATACTGTCTACAAAATACAACTTAGTCTAAAAGAATTGCATGTAAAAATATGTTATCCAAATAGTAACCAAAAGAGATTGGAACTTCCATGCCTGACAATATAAACATTAAAACAGAAGTTGTTGCTAACAACAAAGAATAAAGTTTTATACTGATAAAAGGTAAATTATCAATAATATTTGACAATTAAGAATGCATGCAACTAGGGGCTGGAGAGATGGCCTAGCGGTTAAGAGCGCTGACCACTCTTGCAGAGGACCTGGGTTCGATCCCAGCACCCACATGGCGGCTGAGAACCGTCTGAAGCTCCAATTCCAGGAGAACTCCAGCTCCAGGGGAATCTGACACCCACTTCTGACCTCCGCGGCATTGCACGACACGGGTGCACAGACTTGCATGCAGACAGTACATTCATACACATACAGAAATAAATAAAAATTAATAAAAAAAAAAGAATGCATGCAACTAACCACAGAGTCCAGGAATACATGAAACAAATGGTGACAGGATTGAAGCAAAATATAAACAACTGAATGTCGATGGCTAGGCACTTTAATACATTTTCAATGATGATTGGAACAGCTATTCAGAAGAATAAATGACAACTTGTATAACACTATAAACAGCTATGCCTGATAGAGATCTATAAGCTCTACCCTGAAACAGCAGAATATCTTCATATGCATATAAAAATTTCCCTACCACAGAATATTTTATGTATAAAATAAATCTTCAAGGGACTGGAGAGAGGGCTCAGCATTTAGGGCACTGTCTGCTCTTGCTGAGGACCTGAGCTCAATTCCTAGCACCCACATAGTAGCTAACAACTGTTCATAACTCCAGTTCCAAGGGATCTAACACTCTTCTAACCTCTGTGGGCATTGCATGACATAGGTGCACTTACACACATGCAAACATTACACTCAAAATCATAAAATAAAAAACAAAATATTAATAAATCTTCAAAACATAAACATATTGGAGCCATGCAGGAATCAGCATGACAACAATTAATAGAAGACTAAATAGATAATAGAAGAATAAATAGGAAGAAACAGCCAAAGAAAAAGGTAGTTCTTTGAAAGACTAATAAACTTAATAAATATTTAACCAGACCAAGAATGAAAAGATGACTCAAATTCCTAACTTCAGGAGTAAAGAAGCTACATTCTGAGAGATATTAAATAAAAGAACAATGCTAGCATTTCTAATTATATTGCCAAAATGTGAAAACTCCTAGAGAGATTAAAACATCAAAAACAAGTGAAGAAACAGCAAATAGTAATGGACAACTAAAAACTAAGGCTTAAAAAAACTAAGACTATTAAATTAGTAGTCTTTGGGCTGGAGACATGATTCAGTGCATAAACTCCTTGCCATACAAGCCCGAGGGCCTGAATTCGAACATCAGAACCCGTAGAAAGTTTGACCTTAATTTGTCAATGCTTGATAGAATTCACCACAGAACTTTTCCTATCTGTGTGTCATCTGTTCTGATCATCTTCTAGGATTCTAGTCTAACTCATTGCATTCTGTTTTCCCCAGAGAAATAAGGGCAGATAAAGGAAAATAAATGTCTATAAAACAGAAAAATTGCTCTTAAACCACTTGAATTTCCTCTTTTAATTGTAGCTTTGATGTTCTAATAGACTAATAGAGTTTTCATGTTTTGCCCTCCTTAAAAAGACCCTTTACATCAGATGGGGGGGTGTTGAAAACTGCAGTTTCCCCCTGAGTTTTATCCTCTCTTTCTATGCTAAAGAGAGGTGCTAGAATCTAAGCTGCCACTAAAGATCCAATCTCCTTTTGCAGTAACCATTCGACTGTATTCCTCCAGTGGAAAAGACCTTTCATTCCTATACAATTCTGAGGACAAATAGGTGAGACAGAAAGTCCTCTTCAGCCAGTACCCATATGGTGAAACCCTGGTCCAACTTTGATGGTTCCAGGAAGTGAGGACTTGGGAGGTGATTAGGATTAGATCAGGTCATGAGCATGAATCTCTCCTGATAGGATTAAATGTCCTTTTAAGGAAAGGAAGAAACACACGTTTCCCCTTTCTGCCATGTGAGGATATAGCTTGAAGGTGGCTGTCTTGAAGGAAGAGGGGCCGCCGTTTCAGTGTATGGCACTGTCAGAAATGCATATTTGTTGATTATCTCTCATCCTATGAGAGCATTTCATGTCAGCAGCCTGAGCTGGCTAAGATGACAGATTCTTGTTCTCTTCCTAGAGCCTTAGAACATGGGTATTAGTGTAACTCCAATTACCACACAGATGACAGCAAAGCCCTGAAGGACGATGAGGTCACAAGATGAAAGGAATTTTGGTGGCTGCTTAGATTAACATCACCTTTCATTCTGTACCTTTAAACTTTTTGTTCTTTGAATTAAATTTATGAGGATAATTTTGTAAGAGAAATCTACCTAAATTAAATAATGTAAGTCAGAAATTGTGGGTTAGAAGGGCAATAAAACCATGTTTTCTTTTCCTTCTTCTTCCAAAGGGAGGTAGTTTTTTAAAACTTATAGAGAACATTGGAAAGCTATTTTATAACTAGCAAAGTAAAAATCCAAATAAACTAATAGAGAATATATATGATATAAGAATATAGATATATAAAATATAAATATAATTGATGACTATGGTTTTTCACCTTGTGTTTGGCAAATCTATATTGCATTATTGAGGAGCTATTGACATTGGATATTGGGTAGTATGCTATGGTGGGGATCAAACCCTGAGCTTGTGCTTGCTAGGTATGTACTATTCCACTATACTATACTTCTGGCCCTTGTCTTTTGGAGACTTAGTGGCTTTTGGATTTTATTACATAGCCCAGGTTGGCCTTGAATTCATTTCTCCTCCTGTCTGTCCTCCCAAGTGCTGATATTGCAGGAATGTGCTAACATGCCTGGCTCACTGATTCTTGACTAATAGGCTATTATTGTATCAGATAACCCTAGGCCTCTCTCCAGTCAAGATTACTTAACAAATTCAGTCTCCCTCTTTTATCTCCTGGGACTTCATATTTATTTAAGCCAACCATTTCTGCCATTTCCAGTCTTAATTATGGTCAATTAATCATGTCTTAAATTCTGTAAATAGCTCAGACTACTTATGGCTATGGTAGCTTCATATATGGGTATTTTCAAGAAAGCAGTATCTGTGCATATGAAGAAAAAAGTGAATAAAATATGATAACTACTGTAATATGATATTCAAAAACAGGCTGATAATATACCTTCATTGATTCTGCGTTCATAGACACAAATGCATGCAAACACATATAATTGATTTATTTTATTTTTATTCTATTTATGTGTGCCTGTGCCTGTGTGTATAGACCTGTATGACTATATATGCACATGTGTATACAGGTGCCTGTGGAATCCAGAAGAGGGTATTGGATTCCTTAGAGCTGGAGTTTCGGGAGGTTGTAAGCAAAGGGATGTGGGTATTTGGATTCAAACTCAGGTCCTAATGATAGAGCAGTAAGCACTGTTAACTGCTGAGCTAATCTCTACAGCCTCCAAATTTGATATATTTTTAAATATTTTATTATTTTTATTATATGCGTATGAGTGTACTGCCTGCACGTATGTAAGGGCATCCATGATGTGCAATGCCCACAGAGATCAGAAGAGGCTATCAGATTTCCCTGGAACTGGAGTTCCAGATGCTTGTTAGCTGTCATGTGGGTACAAGGAATTGAACCTTGGTCCTCTGCAAGAGCAGCCAGTGTTCTTAACTGTCGAACCATCTCTCCAGCCCCCAAATTTTCTATTTTTAAGTGACTGAAAAATCAAATAAAAAATTCTAGAAAAGCACCAAAATTGCAGCTTCTTGGCTCAATAACACAGCAGTCCAAGGATAGACTTATCATCAAGTTCTGGTAGGTGACTAAGAGCAGTAGAAATAGCCTGTATTGTTTGAGGGATATCCTCCAGGACACCCCAACCAACGACTTGAGGAGAGAGGTATCCGTCATCTGGCACTGGGCTTTTTATTTGGTATCCCGTGGTTTCTGAGGGGAACATTATTCCTTGTGTTGGGTGTATTAATTACTTGCCAAGACAACTACAGAAGAATTGGTTTGGTTTACTGTTCCAGCAGAGTTCCTCACGGCTGAGGAGGCATGGCAGGAGGAAGCAGGAGCAGAAAGCAGAGTGAGACAGACCGGAAGTGGGTGTGGCTTTAATCTCTTAAAACCTCTCCTTGGGGGGTTTTCCAGTAAGGCCACGCTTCCTACAGGTTCTATGACTTCCCTTTCCTCTATGACAGCATCATGAACTGAAGTGCAAGTGTCTAAATACTTGTAGGGGGCACATTTTCATTCAAACGACTAGATAAGGTAACTCAAATTAAACTCTTTTATATTAATATGAATATATATGAAGCTTATGAAACAGTAGGTTTCCCTATAGCTTTTTCAAACGTCCTTAATATTAGTTCTCCTTCTGTCTACCTTTTTTTGTTTTTGTTGTCTTGCCTTCCAATTCCTTTCCCTTTGACTCATTTCCAAATGCTATATTTGTACAATAGTAGGGATTTTTGTTCAGTAAATATTATTTCTTCTTTCTTGTGCAGGAGAATTTTGTTCACTTGATCCACTGTTGTTGACTCAGCCATGAAATTATCTATAGGCAATGGAATGCTAGCGGATATAACACTGACAGGGCCTAAATGAGCTTGTGTATTTGGCTTGATTGTTGTGTTTGGTGATCTGAAAGAATATGACATGCTATAGGCAGAGATGCTTCTTTAAGCTTGGGCCACAAAGTGAATGTGTAGCAGACTTGAGTCTGAACAGAGGTGGAAACCAACCAGTGAAGTGAGTTCATTATAGCATTGCTGAGTTTCAAATCACCTATAGAATGTGAGGGAGAAAATAAACATTTGTACAGTGCATTAATGAGCTTAGAAATCTGAAGCTGTCTATTGGGCATCACCGTTTGGACAATATGTCATTACGATTTTATTTTTGCTGCTTTTGAAACAGGGTCTCCCTGTAGCCCCAGCTGTCCTGGAACTCACTCTGTAGACCAGGCTGGCCTTGAACTTACAAAGATCCGCCTGCCTCCCAAGTGCTAGGATTAAAGGCATGTGCCACCACGCCCGGCTCATTATGATATTTTTAAAGCAGGGTCTCCATAGCTCTAGCTGGCCTGAAATTCACTATGCAGATCTGATTGGCTTGGATCTCACATAGATTAGCCTCCCTCTGCTTTCCAAGTACTGGTATTAAAGGTGTGCCCCAACACATGTGGCTTTATTTTGATATTTTACCGTAGAGTCTCTAGAGTTGCTTCCTGAAAGAAGAAATGAGATTAGAATTTGGGACAAGGAAAAGTATTGAAAATACACTATTTCAATTTAGATTATATGTTTACTTTGAGTGAAATTTGGGAGATGATGCAGTGTTCATAGTCATTTTTTTCTCCATTTAAACATTTAGGAAACCAGAATGTATTATAACATCAATAGACATGAGACACTGCAGCATCTGAGAAACTTCTGCATTTCCTTAGGCCCAAACTCTCCAGGCTGACTATCAAAGAAGGAACCAGCAGTCTCCCATGTCCCACAAATTCTGAATTAAATCCTAAACTAGTATAGGATGCAACTTGATGGGTCTGGACAGTTACATCAAAGATGTGCTCTGATATGGGTGCATCAAGTATCTAAGCAGAATTATCAAATACTGATTGAGGACTAATTAACCCAAATCAGAAAAGTATTCTGTTGTGAAACTAGTGAACTCTGCACTGCATTATGATAAACCCAGATGTTTGGATAGACTTATTGCCTGCATGTGTAGTCCTTAAGAAAACAGATTAGAATATTGTGTCAAAACAAATTGCTTTTAGTGTGAAACTGTTTAGTATTTCCTAGAATTGACCATCATGACCATGAAAGAGCTATAAGATGGCCCCATTCAGCGTGGGAAACACACACAATAAATCAATGAGAGTTGAAGTTTCTCAGGACTTGCCTTGTGAACATTGGAGCAGGATTGCAGTTTTAGCTTATCTGCTATCAAGCTGCAAGTTTTGGTTCTAAAAGTTAGTCAACACTTTCAGCTGCTGTAGTTTTCCCACGAAATAATGTTATAATTGGTTAGATAATTGGAAGTTAAGTGGAAGTTATGTCCCTGACCCAGGATTCAGCAGTGAATAAATCGTAGATATAACCACCAATATGTCATACAAGCAAGAATCAACAACCATAAGCCTCTAAAATCATTAGAATTAGTGGAATTATTATCCTAGTCCTATAAAATGGTCACAAATGTACAAATAACACGTAAACACAGGCCTAATGTATCATAAATTTGGCTGATTTAGAACTAATAGAAAGCTATTGTAAACACTGAATTTAGTGTTTTTTAGGATAAATATAAGGCCTAGGTCGTCAAGAAAAGAAAAGCAAGCTGTCAAAGTAGATTTAGCCAATGCATTCTTCATTTCTAATAAATTCCACTGCTGTAAATTTGTCATATAAAAACCAATATTATTTCTTTAACTGCAAGAGCTTGGGGAAGAGTGCTTAGGGAAAACACCAGAAGACCTTAAATTTAAATTTCTAGCTCTCTTCCCTATGTCAATTCATACTTGGCTTACTTTCCTGTCCTCTGCATGAGTTCACTGTTGCTGTAACTCCCCCATAACCGACATGGAGATATGTGACTAGCACCCCAGGAAAGTCCCCTTGGTCCTTCTGTCCCAGGGGTTCTTAACTAACCATGACAGTGCACATCCTTAGGGACATGTCTGGTAACATTTTGGGTTGTCACTTCTAGAAGGAAAATGCTACCGATGACTAGTTGTGTCAAACAGAACTATTCTCTGAGACAGATGGCCACTGTCTTCATCCCATCAGTGTGTGTGCCCCCTTGCAAAAGATCATCACCACTAGACTTGTGCCCTGCTGACATTTCCTGAGGGAGGTACAGAATGGAGAAGGTCATTGGACACTCACTTGCATATCCAGCCACACCTCCCAATCAGTTGTAGGCAATTCTGCCCCAATTACACATAATCTTGGGGTCTCCAGAATGTGTTCAAATATAAATAAGCTGAGGAAAACTAAAGGAAGGGGCTCTGTCTACACAGTCATAGGGAAGCCATCATCCATGCTGGTTGAAGACTTTCTAGTTTGGCTGCTTTCATAAAACCCAGGCTCCTGTCAGTAATACTTCATCCATGGCCTATAAACAAGTCTGATAAACTTGTTGGTGCAATTGAAGTTTGATTTGTAATTGGATCCTAATGAGGAGGGAAGTAAATGTTGCCTGGTCACACCCCAGAATGAAAATTGTTATAGCAAATAGAGAGAGGCCAGGGGTGGTTTAACATCCTACAATTCAGGTCGCTGCAGTGTAAACAACAAAGCATTCTCTGTCCTTAGATGTTAATAATGCCAAAATGGAGACTCATATTTACAAAGATCCGTGTTATAGAAAAATATGTAGATTCTACCATCCAGGTTAATTGGAAAATTCCTGGTAATGTACTTTGATACAGAAAAGGAAGTAGCATTTGGCTTCTAGTTTAGTACCTGGCACATTAAGGTGCAAATTAAGAAATCTGTGTTAAATAACAAATATGTGAGTGGAAAGAAAAAGAAATGACCAAAGAAACTGAACTGTGCTAGGGCCAAAGTTTTTTAACTATTATCAATTAAAGAAGTTGCTGTATTAATAATAATCATTGTACAATTGTTTTGCAGCATCTCATAAATAGACTTCAAAATAAGGTAATTGATTTTAAACTGTACTCAAAGTTTAGGAAATTATTTTCACAAAGTCAATTATAACATCTAAATCATCTAGGATGTCACAAAGTTCTGATGGGTTGTTCTCTTGGTGTAATTGTTTTGTTATGTGTTGCTTTGTCTGTTGATTTTCTTTGTTCTTCTGGTCTTTTCTTACTCTCTGAGAAATATCCTGGAGCAAAAAGTTATGCAGGGCTTTTCTGGGGAAGTACTTGAGAAGAATGAAAAGTTAGAACTGGTATTCATGTTGAAGGGGAAGGTCATGGAGTGTGGGAAAGAACAAGACATAATTATAAAACCTATGCTTATTTTTAGCATTTATTATCAAAACGTTCTTCAAGTTTCTATTTCCATCAATGGCAATATAGTACCAATATGATCTCATAATACTATTAAACATAAGTGTTCTACCATCATGCTTCCTCCAAGCATCCCAACATAGTTAATAAACATTAATCAATATTCAGTTTTTCTATCTCATTATAAAACAGTTCATATCATTATAAGTGGGCATCTCAACATCTCTTAAACATAGCCTACTGCAAGCTAACTATTTTCTGTAGCTAGCAAATACCAACCTAAATGTATAATTCTTGCTACCTACATTAGTGAAAGTGAAGCTTTTCAGACTGGGCTTTTTGCCATCTTCTACGTAACCTAACATCTGTCATCCTTTGTCTTATTCTTCCAGCTCCAACTTGAGATGTATTTCTGCTTAAGCTTTTGATTGCTTCCTGTCTCCATCTCTTCATATCTATTCAATGGACCTTTATGTAATCCTCCTTCATGGGCTTGCAGGCCTTGGGAAAGAACTTTCCATGTTGAAAGTGAGACAGAGAGTGGGTGGCAAAGTCCACATCCAGGTTCATGAAGTAGCAGCTACATTGATTGTGCTTCTCCAGCTCTGTATGACATTCCTGTTGCCAAGTTTCCAACAAGGAAAATCAAAAGTGAATTAATGAGTTAGCCTGTTGAACCCCAAATTAAAGATTAAGCTAGTGATCTGAGCCCATCCCTGGAAAGAGCCCTTGGGTGGGTCCAGCTACCAAAGTTGTTCTTTTTAGACTCAGACACATTGGCTCTAAAAGCCACAAGTCAGTAGGAAGTTCATGCTGATGAGTTCATTCTTCTTAAAACCTTGCCTGATAAATCAATCCAAACGACTTTATAACCTTGGAGCCAGCTTGTCTGGAGGATGCCAGGCCAACACATATGTGGCTCAGTTGAAATCTTTCATGAAATATCTGGCTACAGGTAGTAGTGAACAAAATAGATTTCCAGACGAGGTTACACAGGAAAAAGCACCAAGTGAAGACCACAGCGGCAAAAGCAACAAGTCTGATGTTTGCACAGGGTTTCCTGTCCAATCAGCTGTCCCTGGACCCTCACAAAGATGAGCAACATGTACCTCACCTGCTTTGTGGTTATTTTGCATCTGTTATCAACTCTAAATGAATAAAATCGCATGACTTTCAGGAGGTAAGCCCTGGCCAACAGCCCACAAGTTGGAGCTGGGTTAACCTGGGGTGACTTGACCTGGTGCTTCAGAGCCATAATTTAAAAAACAAGTGGAGTAGGACAAGTTCTACTCAGAACCAAACACTGTGTGTCCAGGAATCATGCTCCGAGGTCCTCCAGACTCAGCAAGTGGTGTACTCTCTGCCAGACTTCAGCCCGTCCTTGGCTGAGCTCAGGTCCAGGTGACCCCAGAGGGAACTTTTGGTTTTGGGAAATGTCTTGGGCTGTATTTCTGCCACAACAGATTAATCCCCCCTACCTTTTCTTTTACTTAATAAAATTTTGTTTCTATGCTTAGAATTTATGTTCCTCAGACAAAATGCACAGAAGTAAAAGGGAAAAATCCAGGAAGTAACCACACTGAGACAAATGGGCTGGAGGCTATTTGGGCGTATCTCATTCCGAAAAGCTTCTTTTGTATGAGTGTGTCCTACAAAATGAACCAGGGCTGGAGAAATGGCACAGTGGATGACACCACTTGCTGCTTTTGCAAAGGACCTGGGTTCGATTTCCAGCACCCACATGGAGGCTGTCAACCACCTGTAGATCTAGTTCCAGGGGATCTGATGCCTTCTTCTGACCTCCATGGCCATTGTATGGCATGGGTACACTTACTCACATGTAGGCAATACACCCATACAGGTAAAATTAAAATAATAAAAAATATTATAACTAAAAAAAGATTTTTAACCACAGTCATTGGTTATATTAAACATGTTTGCACACAAAACCATACATTTAAGTGCACAAATTAAGTAAAATAATATAGCATAGTACCATTTTTTTTTATTCGCTTATTTATTCACTTATTCTTATTTTATGTGTGTGGGTGGTTTGTCTGCAAATATGCAAGGATACTGCACATGTGCAATGCTCACAGAGGCCAGAAGAGGGTATCGGAACCCCTGAAACTAGAGTTATAGACAGTTGTTAGCTGCTATGTGGGTGGTGGGAACCAAACCTGAGTCTTCTACAACAGCAGCCAGTGCTCTTAACTGCTGAGCCAACTCTCCAGCTCTCTTCCTATTTTTCTAGGTTTGTTTTGTTTGGGGGACAAGCCTGCTATCCAGGCTCATCTTGAGTTTACAAACTCAAGGAATCCTCCTGCTTCAGCCTCTTTAATAGTTGACACTCCAGGTATGGAACACTGAAACTGACATAACTTTTTTTTTTATTTTGCTAATTTATTGTGTTCTACAGTTACAAATATCCCATGGTGTTATTTAGCAACACAAATTAGATTGTACTGTAACTACCAAAATATTTTAAAGTTGGATCTTTAAAAATTTTTTAATTTTAATTTATTGAATTTTTGCAATTTTCATACAATATAGTTTGATGGTATTTAGCTCTGCATCCCTCCCTGCACCTTCTTCCACTGCCCCTCACCCAATTTAACATACACACTAATATATATAGTAAGGTCTATAGAGTCTGATTTGTGTTCCAAATGTGTGTCCATTCATTGGGACCACCAAGAGTCCCATCCCTGTAAGATACTGTCTCTCCTCCTCACAGAAGCCATCAACTAGGACACCTCTTTCAAACTTCTGCCTCCCAAGGCTCAAGGACATTGCGGAAGAAGAGGCAGAAAGATTGTAAGAGACAGAGTTGGTGGATGACCATAAGGAAACAGATTTCCAGACAGCTGCTCAGTTACTCATATGAACTCACAGCAACGGGAACTGCACACACAGGTCCCATGCAAGCTCAAACCAAAGTCCCAGGCTAGACTTGAGGAGTGGGTAAGAAAACTCAAATGTTAATATCTGGGGCTGGAAAGATGGCCTAGCGGTTAAGAGCGCCGACTGCTCTTACAGAGGACCCGGGTTCGATCCCCAGCACCCACATGGCGGCCGAGAACCATCTGAAACTCCAATTCCAGGAGAACTCCAGTTTCTTCTGACCTCCGCGGCATTGCACGACACGGGTGCACAAACTTGCATGCAGACAGTACATTCATACACATACAGAAATAAATAAAAAAAATTGTTAAAAAAAAAATCTCAACTGCTAATATCATTAAATTGGAATGTAAATGTCCTGAGAATTAAACCTTCAATCATTTTAAGTTTAAAATCAATCTCATGAGGCCGGAGAGAAGGCCTAGCGGTTAAGAGCGCCGACCGCTCTTACAGAGGACCCGGGTTCGATCTCCAGCACCCACATGGCGGCCGAAAACCGTCTGAAACTCTAATTCCAGGAGAACTTCAGTTCCAGGGGAATCCGACACCCTCTTCTGACCTCAGCGGCATTGCACGACACGGGCGCACAAACCTGCATGCAGACAGTACATTCATACACATACAGAAATAAATAAAATTAAATAAAAAAAATTAAAATCAATCCCATTATTAGCTACTACTTTGAAAATTCTGACAGCTATAAAGTATGCCTCTAAACCTTTTAATGTTTCATAGGTAAAGAAAATAGTGTGCTTGAACTTTATGCAGATTCTATGATTTTAATTGTAATTTACCAAATTGTTCTTCAAATTATCTCTGACAATGTTCTTCAAAGCTTGTAAATATTATATGTTAACTGTTTTAAAGACAGGCTTGGTAGCATGAAGCGGTCTATAACTATTTTAATTTACATTTATTTATCTTTTGATGTACTTCCGGTGCATATTTATAAGTGGCTCTTCTGGTGGTGGCCTTTTTGTTTTCCTTTCAGGTTGAAGATAGGTGTAAGTTTTTTTCTTACCGATTCCTATAATATCTGTCACACACACAAAAACAAGTTAGATATGTATTTTTTAAAAATTTGAAACAATGAAACTAGACCTCTCCTGGTGCTAAAACTTCACTGATAAAGCATTGTCACCCATAAGATGAATAAATTAACACCCTTTTGTGTCAGTGTCTCAGTTTTGGTGATGCTGGTGTCAAACCATTCCATCGCAATAGTAAACAGCCAGCATCAGGCACTGTCAACACAGTCTCCTTAGTTTCATCTGATTCTGATTAAAGGTCCCATCCAGATCAGCATAATGACTGAGCAAATAAGCTGTGAGGTTAAAAATATCTGGATTCAACTTGTTTCTGTGATCTACCGGTCATCTAACAGTAGGCAATATATTTAATCTCAGTTTCGGTTTTTGCATTTGTGGATTGGGAAGAATAAGAACACTTACTTCATGGTCCTTTGTGAGCATCAGATGAAGCAATGAATGCATATAAAATGAGTAATAGTCAAATGTTAACCACATGCATGTGACATTTTATAAGCATAGCACCTGACACAAAATGATAACTCAATAGGTGTTGACCAAATTAAACTAGTGCTATTATGCCTGTTATTCATGAGCCTGTATAGCTATTAAAATCATGAGTTCAGAGCCCAGTCAGTGGACTCAGACACACTGGTTCTCCTGCAAGCACTCTGTCACTGAGTTCCACTTCCAGCTCCATCATCAGTCCTTTGGTCAAGATTTCCCAAAGCTTTCTGATTTGAACTAAGGTTCTTTCCTTGTATAGTCTTGTAGATAGTCTCAGAGTACAAAATCACCTGAGGTTGCATGTTCAAATCTGTTCATCGCCTTGAGTTTCTTGAGAAGTGTAGTCTTCCTTCACTGCTGAGACACTGATAGAAAAAGTGACAGAGATGGACAACACGTGCTGGTAACTCAGCAATGCAAAGGCACTGAATGACCTGCATTAAAATATTAAATTTTAAAATATTAAAAATATTAAAATATTAAATTTCATGTCACATATATCTTGACATAACACCTATTTGATGCCAGGAAGTATGCGGGCACACAGGGACAAGGCAGTAGGCAAGAGACACAGATCCTTTGCATGCTGCTTTTAAAGAAAGACAAATAATGATAGAGGACATGAAGTTGGAGGTGGATAGTAAGTCGGGGGTAGAAAGGGGAGAGGAGGTCTGAACAGGCTCAAAATACATTGTATGAAATTCTTGAACTGATAAATATTTTCCTAAAAGAAAGAGATGGTAAATCATCTTTATAATCCCAATTATTAAAATAAAAACCTTATTAAGAACCACCAGTATATTTTGAGTATGCAAACTCATCAGTGTTCTCAAACATTTATGGCATTCCAATGCACAAAACACATAATGATGGATATCCTACTAAAAGCTTCTCTTTTTTTGGTATTTTTGAGACAGGATCTCCCTTTAGGCTCAGCTGGCCTGGAGGTCACTCTGTAGATCAGACTGGCCTTGAACTCACAGAGATCTGCCTGCTTCTGCCTCCCAAGTGCTAGGCAAAGCTTTTTTTTTTTAAACTGAAATTCCAGGGCTGGAGAGATGGCTCAGCAATTAAAAGCACTGGCTCCTCTTGCGAGGACCCAGGTTCAATTCCCAGCACCCACATGGCACCTATCAACCCTCTGTAACTCCAGTTACAGGGAATCCAACACTCTCTTCTGGCATTTGTGGGCTTTGCATGACATGGGTACACTTACATGCATGCAGGCAAAACACTTCTGTATAAAATAAAAAATAAATATACCCAAAATTATTTTAAAAACTGAACTTTCCACTCAGTAAATTAATCATCTTACATAGTAAATAATTAAACTATTTACTACAGAATAAAATATCCTTATCAGCTGTTACTGAAGCAAACCTGACTCTCCTGGTGAGGCTAGAGTGTCTTCGTCATTTTACACTAAACCAAGATGCTGGTATCATCAAACAGGATGAAACCTCACTAAATACTATCTGGAGATGGGGGAAGTTTTATAACATCTATCTCTGTATAAACAGGTATTTCCTTTCCTAATTGCTCATTTTCCACCTAAAGGCAATACTACATGTCCTTGGCTTCTGTTTTAAGTATGTTAAGAGTGTAGTTCAGGGCATTAAGTATATTAGATTGCTGTACATAGTCATCTATCTACAGAACTTTTTATCTTGCCATACTGTATCATTGAATAATAGTGTTCCATAGCCGCTCCCTTCAGCCCCTGCCAACAACCATTTACTTCCTGTTTCTGCATTTGAGCATCCTATTATGTGACAATAAGAAATAATTTTTAGCTATGACATAATTATCTTAATTTTAATCCACTAAACCTAGTAGATAAAGTCCCCAGTACTGGCATTTATACAAAGACCTCATGGCTCATGGTGAGCCAATCCAAGCTCTGGCCTAATGGAGACCTGCCTCTGGCAAGTGAAAACAAAGCTTCTTTATTTTCATGTTTAGATCAGCTCTAAATCATCTAGTAGGGTTCTGGATTCTGCCTACAGACGCTGTGTGTTTCTGATGGTGCAAACTCAAGTCATAAAAATATCTACAGTACTTGCTTTAAAAGTACCCACTGCCATTTAACTGTAAACAGACTTGTAATATGGTTGTAAAACTCATGAGTTGCTGAAAGGGGCTGTAATAAAGTCATAATAATTGCTAGTGCAAATACTGCCAGGGAGGCTAAGGATGGTTGGCCGGCTATAGAGGATGGTATGCATGATGTAAGCTGGGAAGAAACCTGGGCTGTAGCCATCTGGTGTGGCCTTTCGTGAAGCTCATCTTTTCTGTGATCTTCAATGTCTGGAGAAGTCAATACTAATGGGTTTCTGGTTGTTATGCAAAGGATGTTATGTCAACCTGTCTACTGCAGATAGAGAGCCATCTTGAAGATTCTCATATGTCTGGGACAATAATGATTTTCCTTTTGGCAGGAAGATGTAGGCCTGTATCTGAAATGCTGGTAACTAACTAATCAGGGCTGTTCCACAGTAAAACCCATGCTCATTGGTGAGTAATGGAACAACTCTTCTTTGTAACCGAGGGCACTGAATTCATAGCCTACATTTTTCTAGCTTGATTTGGCTTTGGCTTTGGCAGTGACAGGGTATCTCTTGGAGCCCCTGATCTACTGTTTCAGGAAGATGAGGCCAGAAGAAAACAGGATACGGCAATACATTTCTTTCAACCAGAGTCCTGGCTCGGGTTTACAGAGACATGCTGATCCCGAAATCCAACTTAAAGATCTCATGAACACGAGATATTTAGAAAGTTTATTAAACAGTGCTATTAAAGTTGATTGTGCAGAGTATAATGAACTGTGACAGAAATAGGATGGGGAACATTGGTAAGTGACACAGTTTGAGTGGAAAAGACATTTCCTTACACCCAACCCCTATAACACCACTACACACCCATCCACAACCCATTACGCCTTTTAAATTTAGCAGATAAAATGTAATCCTTACACACACACACACATACCTTCATTTATCTTATTTATCTTATATCCTTAATTGTTTATTATTTTGAAAACCACATGAATTTCTTTGGGAGAATATCATGTATAGTTCAATCACTTCATGAATGAAGAATAAACAAGGTACTCTTTTCCCTGTGAGGGCTCACCCCTTACTCTAGTATACCACACCCCCTTGTACCCCATCTTTGTTAGCCTCTTTGTGGAAATGTGGTATCCTTTGGAGATGGGGATTTTTGAGCATAGAATGTCTGAATTTGTTATACAAAGACCCTCTATTTGCTCAAAAGATCCCTTAATGTTCACTGACTCCCCTCAGCTCAAGTTTGGGCATGGGCCACACTTTTAGCAGATACACACTGTACTCTAGTCAACCAATGCTATAGAATTAACTTCAGGGTTCAATGGGGTGAAAGGTACTTCTCTTCACATATGCTATGTCCACAATAGTATTTCAAGCAACTGTTGTTGAGTGACTGTCTTTTATTTTATTTGGATTTATTATTTTTATTTTACATGTATGAATGTTTTGCCCACATGTAAGTGTACCACATGTATGCAGAGGCCAGAACTGGAGTTACAGACAGCTGTTAGCTGCCATGTGGGTGCTGGGAAACCAATCTAAATTCTCATCAAGAGCATTCAGTACTCTTAATCACTGAGTTATCTCTTCAGCTTCCAGCTAAGTTTCTTTTTTTTTAAATTTATTTTTGTATGTGTATGAGTGTACTGTCTGCCTGTAGGCTTGTGCACCCGTGTCGTGCAATGCTGTGGAGGTCAGAAGAGGGTCTCAGATTCCCCTGGAACTGGAGTTCTCCTAGAATTGGAGTTACAGATGGTTCTTAGCCGCCATGTGGGTGCTGGGGATCGAACCCGGGTCCTCTGCAAGAACAGTCAGTGCTCTTAACCGCTAGGCTATCTCTCCAGCCCCACGGCTAAGTTTCTTATAGGTACACTTTCACCTAATCTACGTAACTTTTTCTTCTTCTAGAGAGGGAAAGAGATACATAAAAAAGATTGGAAGTCTGTCCAAGGTGGGAGAATATTGACAGGCACTCAAGCAATAGACGTCACACTTCTAAATCCTAACTATTCTGGTGCACAACTTTAATCCCAGCACTCTGGAGACAGAGGCAGGCAGATCCCTGTAATATTTAGGTCAACTATTTTATATAATGAGGTCAAAGCCAGCTGGGGCTTCAAGGAAACCTGTCTCAAACAAACAAAGAAAAACTCACACTAAACTACGTATCTTCACGGAGGCAAGGATGCCAGAGGAAGAAAAGCTGGAAGCATAGGATTCGCTTGAGACAAACACTCTGGGGAAGGGTTTAAGGACAAGCCCTGGCCACATGTCCAAAGCTCAGATGCTCAGGAAACCGTCCTCATTGAAAAGGCCTTACGGCAGCGCCCCACAATAAAGGTCCTTGCACAGCCAGCCACGAGAGCAGATCTGGGCAGAATGCTGCA
Source organism: Rhizomys pruinosus (assembly GCA_009823505.1). Classification (NCBI taxonomy): domain Eukaryota; kingdom Metazoa; phylum Chordata; class Mammalia; order Rodentia; family Spalacidae; genus Rhizomys; species Rhizomys pruinosus. The sequence goes on from VZQC01002773.1 coordinate 1,179,501, forward strand.
TAATGGTGTCTGTGGAAGATCAGCTAGGAACAGTGTAGCGAAAAAGCCTGTGTCCTGCCCCCCCGCCCCCAAGCTTTGCATCGCCCTCCTTCATGATAATTCAGCACAGAGAGGTTCGCTTTGGTTGGTTGGTTGTTTTTTTCCACTTTGAATATACAGTCAGTGTTTTGTGTTTAATTTTCTTAAGAAAATGTGCCTTGTGTAGGTGAAATTGTTATTTTAAAAGAAGTAGAGGAGAGACCTGAAAGTTTATAAAAACTATACTGTGTGCTCCAGGGGCAGGAGCCACCTTTTGTAGCCTTTTTATTCTCCTGAGAACACTCATAATGCAGTCTTACAAGCGGTGTTTGTTGTGTTTTCGCCTTTATCCTTTCTCTCTCTCTTACCTCCTGAGTCGCTTGTCTTTTTATACGCTTTGCAGGAGAATATTGCTGACACAATAGCCTGGAGCAAGGGGCCACCACTTCCACTACTCCATGGTGTAATTACATTCACAGGGTGTATTTATAGCAGCAGAGGTGCCAAAGTGGGGGCAGAGAGGGAAAGAAAGTCTACTGCCTTAAGGACGGTGCTGCGTCAGCCAGCAGCTCAGAACTGGCCCTCAGTGGAGGGGTAGAAGGCACCCACGGTCTGCTCAGAGGGGCTGCGCGCAGCTGCTCAGTGCACATGTGCAGTAGAGTAAGGCATTGTGAGGAGACCGGACACTGACATCAGAAGCCCTCTGCTCCCGCATCAACAGTTGTCACCCTGAGGACTGGTGAGATGTCTCAGTTGCAGCAGTGCCTGCCACAAAGCCTGGTGACCTGAGTTCAAACCCCAGGACCCACATGGAAGGAGAGAGCTGACTCTTCCAAATTGTCCTCTGATTGCTACCTGCAGGCTGTGGCACATGCCTCCCTCCCCCCAACACACGTTCAAAGTGAGAATAAACAAAAATGCTAAAAAAGCAGAGTTGTCACACTTCTCCCCTTGGAACTCTGGGGCTGTCTAAGCTTGACTTGGAGGCTGTTGCTGGGGAAGAAGAGAAGGGTAAATTCATGCACAAGGGCAGACCGGGGCTCTGGGACTCTTCCTATGACACATGTGAAAGATCTGAATCAGATCTGATTGGAACAATAGTTCCTTCCTATAGATAAAAACTTTCACTGTCCACAGGAGCATCTGTCCTCCTCCAATAATTCATTATAGTTGTGGCCACAGAAAGCCTCGCTAAATGCTGTTCTCCATCTGCCTGCCAGCGTGCACACTTGTCTCCACACTTCACACTCATCTACATACAGTGCACACTCATCTCTATAGTGCACACTAATCTCCACAGTGCACACTCATCTCTACAGTGCACACTCATCTCCACAGTGCACATTCATCTCCACAGTGCACACTCATCCCCTCAGTGCACACTCATCTCTACAGTGCATACTCATCTCTACAGTGCACACTCATCCCTCAGTACACACTCATCTCCACAGTGCACACTCATCCCCTCAGTGCACACTCATCTCCACAGTGCACACTCGTCCCCTCAGTGCACACTCATCCCCTCAGTGCACACTCATCTCCACAGTGCACACTCGTCCCCTCAGTGCACACTCATCCCCTCAGTGCACACTCATCTCCACAGTGCACACTCGTCCCCTCAGTGCACACTCATCCCCTCAGTGCACACTTGTCCCCTCAGTTCACACTCATCTCCACAGTGCACACTCATCTCCTCAGTGCACACTCATCCCTCAGTGCACACTCGTCCCCTCAGTGCACACTCATCTCCTCAGTGCACACTCATCCCTCAGTGCACACTCATCCCTCAGTGCACACTCATCTCCACAGTGCACACTCATCCCCTCAGTGCACACTTGTCCCCTCAGTGCACACTCATCTCCACAGTGTACACTCATCCCCTCAGTGCACACTCATCCCTTCAGTGTACACTCATCTCCACAGTGCACACTCGTCCCCTCAGTGCACACTCATCCCTCAGTGCACACTCATCTCCACAGCGCACACCCATCTCCACAGTGCACACTCATCTCCACAGCGCACACCCATCTCCACAGTGCACACTCATCTTCACAGTGCACACACTTGTCTCTAGGCAGTTAGTCCTTGAGAAGCATCTGGAAGACAAGCACTCAGAACAGGACTCTAAGGCACTGGCATCCATAAAGAGGAGAGTCAGGATGTCAGGTCAGGCTAAGGATGTAGGTGGGATCAGAGCGAAGGTATGAGCCTTAGGATGTAATCTAATTTAATGGAAACCATTGAAAGGTTTCCAGGAAGTAGAGAGCGTGGCCTAATTTCTACCTTTCATAGAGTTCTCTGGATGCCGTGTGCAGTGTGGACTTCTGTCATATGGGGGAGAGGAATGCGTATGCTCCATGAGGTTGCTTCCTCACTGTGGAATGACCAAGCGTAGGTCTCTCCACATCATGCTCTACTATCCCTGTTTCCTGGTTATTTCAGAAAACAGGAGTGTGGGCTGATACATGAGAAATGGGAGGAGGGGTAGACCTGTCTCAGGGTTTTGTCAAGAAAGGTTCTGCTGAAATGAGACTATGGTCACTAGGCAATAAGGTCATCCAAAGGCGGTCAGTTATTTTTCAATTAGAAAAGTCACTGGGTTGCATGAATTTGTCATGTGTTCATGTGAGACTCCCCAGAAAAGTCTGCACTCAAGCCCTAGAGAATGGATTGGAATATGTAGGCCTAATTAGATGTCATTTCTCATTCTGAAGCAGCTACGGCCCATGGTTAGACAATGCAATGACCCCAAGACTTGTTCTTTGTGGGATTCAGGTGCCTAGAGACAAGGTATTAACTTTCCTGAACTGCACCTTGAAACCCAGGTCACAGTCAGTAGGGGTCCTCAGGCCTCTCCTCCTTTTGCAGTGGCTGCACAGACTTTGAAGGGCCCAGTCTTCTGGGTCTACTTTAAGATCATCAAGTCTAGGCCAAACCACACACTGATGTCCTCTAATTTCCAGATGCCCCCCCCACCCCAGGTTTAGTGGCCAGCTGGCCAGCCTGCCTAGCAGGACCTGTACTCCTAGTGGTTCCAATGCACCAGTGCCTGCCTGGCAAGCCAGCCTGCCCCCGGGCACAGCCTAATTCCTGGATCCTCTGCTTCATCCGTCATGGTCAAGCTCCAATGCATCTGCATTTTCCTGCTGCTTTTGTGCCAAAATAAAATCAGTCAAATAAAACACAATCATGCAGCATCAGGCCACAGACTGTTTGTCTCAGCCTAAGTGACTTTGACAGCACAGGGAAGAGAAGAGCATAGCCAACCCCATAGGAAAACAGCTATGGCTCAGGCTCCACCATCACAAGGGGACCCTCCTATACCCAGCTGCATCTGTAGTCCTGCCAGCCCACACTCAGGATGGTAACCGGGCTCTTCTGAGACTCTCTCCTTGATACCCCTCTCCCACCTAGACCCCCAGGTCTCTAGCTAAGGCAAGGTGCAGAGTCCATCTGTGATCTGCTCCAAATCCTCCCCACTGAAGTCTGAGTTTAGGACACCTAACCTGTGCCTAAGTTTCTTGCTCGAATACTCCTGACTTCCATACCCAAAACACACCTTGTCTTTCTGCATGGTTATACAAAAATACCTGTGAGTGCATCTTAAAGCACCAGATGAAGAATGCCATTTGCTATTGTTACATTTCAATTCTCCCAAACACTACTAGAAATGTGGTTTTGGCTGGATTTTCATTTTGTAGTTAGGACTTACTAAGAACAACTCTCAAGTCTTCTCAGTCTGTCAAGCCCACCTTCAGAGGAAGTTGATTTGCCAGTCAGTGGTACATTAGAACCAGTAGGAGCATGGCCCCTGGTAGCTGGTTAGCTGGCCACTGAAACTTGAGGAGACGGCATCTGAAAAGTAGCAGACATAAGTGTGTGGCTTCTGTCTAGACTCGATGGTTTTGAAATGTCCCTGGAAGAAATGTCACTAACAATGACAGAAAGTGGCTTTAACAATGACAGAAACAAAAGTGGCTTTAAGAGTGAGATGTGTCAGGTTAGAGTCCAGTTTGATGGATTTCTCATGGAACCCCAGCCCCTGATGTTCAGTTCGTTATCAGATGAGGGCATGGGTGAAGAAGAGCTTAGGAGTAGGAAAGGGAATTAACTTTGGAATCAGACATTAACTTTTCCACTCCAGATATACCATTTCAGCTATCGAATAAGTCCCGAATATGAACTTCTCCGTGCTGTACCTGCTGTTAGAAAACCCCCAATGGCAACTGAGCCCGTGGTGCCCTGGCTCATTTGGAAGCACTCTCCTCTCCCCCTTCCAGGTGATCAGCTTCTTGATTTTCATCCAAACGCGTGACTACTTCTTTCAGTTCTCTTTGGCAAGTATATTTTCTCTTCTCAAAACAGAATCTTGACTCTGCTAGGGGGAGGGGGTTCCAAAGCCTGCTCCTTTCTTCTCCTCTGGAAAGCTCAGTGTTCCCATTTTCATTTCTTCAATCTAGACCATCCCCGAGGGCACCAAAAGGTCTTGGAAAAACAAATACTTATTTGAGACTATTTTCTTTTCTCAAAGTCTTCTGTCTTCCAGACAAAGCATCTTCTCCTGGATGCGTACGGTCCATCTCAGTCAATAACATCAACGTTCAGCCAAGCTGTGAAGCCAAAACCTTAACAGACACTCTTCATTCCACTTTCTTTTTCTTCATTACTTTTCTAAGCCATTATTGGATGGTGCAGTTTCAATTTCAAAACCAGACCGACTCTCTCCTTGTCTTCAAGACCCCTGCCCTTGCCTTTGTGGAAACCACACTCATCATCACCTCTTGCTCTGACTACTGCAGAAATTTCCTAACTGGCTCCAGCTTCTACACTGGCTGCTACCCAACAAATTCTTCATGACTCTGTGGTCTTTACAATTCATAAGTAAGCTCATATCACACAGATGCTTATGGGGGTAGCTTCCCCCCTCTCCTTAGACATGAGTTCAACCTGTCACCTAAGAAAGAATGCTCTCCATTGTCTGTCCTGCTCAGAGCTCCTCAAGCCCATCTCAATCACTGTCTCAGTTCAGTTATAACTCGGGTCTCTTTCTTTCCCCTAAGGTCCGTGCCATGGGTTTAGAGCTTTTTCTGCCATTTCCTTCTTTTTTAAATTTAATTTTTGTGTATTTCCTACAGAACATCTCAATCGATCTTAATCTGCTTTTTACCCCTTTCCCATCGGCCCCTGTCCACACCCCTGCCCACTGGGATTCACATACTCTGTCATATGTCCCAAGGCTCATTTTGTCAAGTTAGTATCCCCAGACATTGTTCAGTGCAAGTTCATCCACTGAAGTCTAGTCAGCCTATCCAGAGTCCCTCGCTTCAAGATCAGCTCTTCCTCCCCTAACGGTAATCGGTTGCCGATAGTTCTGCTAGGATTGGGCTCTGCTGCCCATTTCCACAGTTCTATGCTGGGTTTTGTCTGCTTGAGTTTGCATGGGTCTAGTTCATGCTGATACCACTACTGTAGGTTCGTGTGAACAAGGTCCCTGGAGCTTATACTATTCTACTCCCATATGGCCACGCACCTCCTGCCTGGCTCTTATATCTTCCCACACCCTCTTCCACAATGGTTCCTGAGCCCCGGGTGTGTGAAGCTTATATTAATTAAGTCCACACTCTGCAGACTCCCAATCTCCACACTTTGGCCATTTGTGCCCTTTTGTGTTCCTGGCCTCTGTTGTATGAGGGAGCTTCATTAGTAAGACCTGACAGATTCATTAGTGTCCTCTTTATCTCTTGCTCTATGTTGTGTGAGCCTTACGTATAGGTATAGGTTACATTGTAGATGTGCCACTTCGGCTTGGGCAGTTCACAGACAATGTGTGTATGGCTGGTTGTTTTTATTAGCATCTATCAATTATACCTAATAATGGGCCTCCTTGTGACATGTGTATAATGTATTTTTATCATATTCACCCCCGTTAACCTCTTTGTCTTACCCTTTGTCTTATCTGCTTGCTTTCTTCTAGCTTCTGCTTATCCCCATCTTCCCAATAGTCCCTCTTCTACATTCATGCTTTTTAAAAAAATTCTAACCTAGGACTCAGTAGCATTCCAGGAGAGCTGAAGGTGGGAGAGAAAGAACTGTAGGCAGGGTCCCAAGCTGACCACTGTGAAAAAGAATCATGTTCTGGTTGTAATTACTCACTTTCTTTGTTGACATCCAAATTTTTATATAAGTGGGATTTGACTCTGTGCTTCCATGGACCAGAACTGTCAATAAAGGTGAAGACCAAGGCTAAGGCAAGTCTAGGCCTATGATAGGCTGCCCACACCTGCCATTTTGGTGCTGACCCCTTAACAGGCCTTAGCTAACAAAGAACCCATGAAGAATGTACTCAATATTCTCTACTCTTCCCATGAGGCTCAGAACATGAAATGCCAGCCTTGCAATTCAAGCCTGAATCTATTATAAGTTGTCTTTGTGGTTTTCCCTCATTTTGTGAATGTGTGTGTGTGTGTGTGTGTGTGTGTGTGTGTGTCTGAGTATGTGTGTGTATGTGTGAGTGAACATGTTTGTGTGCAGTGTGTGTGGTATGGGTGAGTGTATGTGTATGTGGTATGGTGTGTGTGGTGTCTATGGTATGTGGTGTATGCGTGGTGTGGCATGACTGTGTGGTATGTATGTATGATGTATGTGGTAGTTGTATGCGTGGTACATATGTGTGGTATGTGTAGTATTATACTCTGTGTGGTATGTGTATGTGGTCTATGCACAGTCTATGTGTGGTATGTGTCTACATGTTCATGTGTGTACATGTGAGTAAGCATGTACATTGGTACATGCACATGAAAACAAGAACTCAGCACTAGAAAGAGAAGGTCAACACTGGATGTCTTCCTCACTTGGTCACTGAATCTGGAGCTTACTGTTTGGCTAGACTGGCTGCCATTAAGCTCTAGGGAGCTGCCTGTCTAATACCCCAGCCCTGGGGTTACATACATGTGCCCAGCTTTCACATGGGTAATGTGGACCTGAACACAGGTCCTCCTGCTTCCATGGACACAGGTTTTACCAATGGAGCCATCTCTCTAGCTCTGCTTTGTCTCATCTAAATGCATGACTATCCATGTTCTCTGAGACCTGTCTTCATATTGTAGGCCTCTGCAGCACAGGGAAAACTGACACCTTTCAGACCATGCACTATTAATAGCATGGTTTCTTTTTCTGCTTCTGTAAAGTCTTTTAAAAAGAAAAATTAGGCTGGGTGTGGTGGCGCATGCCTTTAATCCTAGCACCTGGGAGGCAGAGGCAGGCGTATTGTTGTGAGTTCAAGGCCAGCCTGGTCTACATAGTGAGTTCCAGGACAGCTAGGGCTACAGGGAGACCCTGTCTCAAAAAGGCCAAAATAAAATAAAATAATAAAATAAAATAAAATAAAATGAAAAAATTTAAAAATAAAGGTGTTTTCACAACAGCATTAACATTCTAATATAATGAGAAAAAAGTAGGAAATTGATATCTGAATGTTCCTAACATCACCATAAGTTTAAGTTCTCACCCACACCCTTGGTCTGTGAGGACCACACCAAGGCAAGTCAGCCCAGTCTTTGGATCCATTTATTAGTGAAAGGAAGTGTTTATGTGGTCTCAGAAAAGGGATGATATGATTGCCTTTCCTCCCAGCAGATCTCACCCCGTCTCAGCAGACTCAGGGATCAGGGGTCGGCAGAAGTACAAACTCCCATTTGATGAGTCACTTTGGGAGAAGGCCAATCACAGCATAAAGATTAGCTTCAGGGAATTGGTAGAAGGAAATTGTACCTTTCCTTTCGAGAACTGAGATCTAATCTAACCCTGATCTAAAGGCATGGAAACCACCTGGTCTGTCTGGTACAGGATCCAGGAAGCAGAACAACAGCATCCTCAAAGAGGAAGATTCTTAGACTAATCCCTAGCAGAGGTCTTGGAGGAACCTTCACTGCCAGGTCTCCAAAGAGCTTAAGTGAGCTCAGGATCATCAATAGGAGCTTATTTATTTTCTTTTTATTTGTTAAATGTATTCTCTTTACAGCAGGCAAGCACAGTACAAAAATGTACTTTTGAGGAGGCAGTAGAGAGATAAAGCTCACAAGGTTTTGTTCTCTGTAACCCCTAATATCCACTATGGAACATTTGCATAGTGAGAGGCTCCATGTATTACCACCTGTCCTCTAATTCACACAACCCAACCGCCATTACCACCATCCTCAATGGTATCATGACTGCCAACACCAACATCCCAACCACCATGTCCTTTCTTCCCATTACTGCCACTAGTCACCCTTGGCGTTTTGAAGTTTTCTTTTCCTTTATGTAACAGAAACTATTACCTTTGATAATAATGATAATCCCCAAGGTTTAGAGAGGTCAGCCAACCTGACCATGTATGTATCTTGTAGGTGGCACAGGTTTTATCATTTTGCCTAACCTTGAGCCTGAACTCTCATTATCCTAGAAGAAAATTTCCTTTGGGGCAGAAGAATTAATATTAATAAACAACAAACCTTAAGCAAGTGAGATTCATTCTCTCTCTCTCTCTCTCTCTCTCTCTCTCTCTCTCTCTCTCTCTCCAGTGTTCCAAAAGTATATTTTCTCCTTAACCTGAAGGTTATGAAATAAGAAAACATGAATGTAGAAATTTAGAGGCTTTGAATGTAATTTTCAATAATAAACTATGAAGAGTTAATGTTGATGCAGACCCTGACAAGGAGACAGTCTGTTGAAGATTCTTAAGCCGTTTCTGTGCTGATGCCTCTGCTAATGCCAGCAGCTGATTGGAGTACCAGCCAGGTAGCAGTCTTCTGTTACCGGCTTGGAAATTTTTCCAGTGGGTTTGTCAAGTATAAACACCTTGGAACAAGCCTGATCCTAGTAAAAGTTACAAATGTTAGGCAAGCTGAATATAAATCTTGCCTAGGGTGGGGATTCCTTGACAGTAGGGGTTCTTTTTTACTTGGATTATAAAAGAGAATGTGAAAGTCCAGTCTGATTTTATGAGCAATGATCATAATATTCCTCTTTCTAGAACAAACTTGCCATTGCAGAACATTTCTGTTATTTAAGCTCTTGGCAACGGAGTTTACTGAAGACCATAGCTGGGTGACAGTTTAGTTCAGCGGGCTGTTCTCTCAACAGAATAGACAAGCTTTGTCTGTTCTTTTAGGAGAGACAGAAGTCGATGTATTCTCTAACTACAATCAAACTATATTGTGAAAGTTGCAAAAATTAATTTAACTAAAAATTTAAAAAAGAAGTTGAGCTATACCTTATACTGGAAACATCCAAAACCCCTCCTTTGAAACATTTGTACTTAGGAATACTGAAACAGGGAAGATACATCCTACATTAAAATTCTCTTAAATTCTGGGAGGCCTGTTTGCAGTAATTATATCAGCAAAAGTGCCACTCATGAGTCAGATCAAAGTCACTCTAAGAGTCCCAAGTGAGCTCTGCTCTCCATACTGCAAACCTGAGGATCCTCCCAATCCACAGGAATAAACAGCAGCTGAATTTCTAGGGCCAATGCACTAAAGCAGCAGAAGCATGCTGCTTCCTGTTCCAAATACACAGGAGAAAGTTCTGCACCTTGTACAGCTCAACTGTTGGATAGATACCTAATTAGCAAGCTTGTGTCATTAAAAAGAAAGACAAACTTAAGTCAGGAACACTGAGTTCTGCCTGTCCTGGTATATGTCCTTTCTTGCTTTAGGTTAGGCAAGACAACTGAACCATGAAGGAGAAAGTCAGAGAGAATTATGAAGACAGTTCTCATTCAGACCCTCAGCCCTCTGCTCCCAGAGCCAAGAACAGAGACAGCAAGAGGGGTTTAAAGGAAAAAGGAGAGTAGGGTGTGCCCAGGAATGGGAAAAGTGATTTGCATTTTTGTTTGTCTGCCTTTCTGATTGTGTTGCTGTTGTTTCAGACAAGTCTCATACTGTAGACCAGGCTGGCTTAGACTTGACTATGTAGGCCTGCCTGGCATCAAACGTGATGATCCTTCCTCCTCAGCCGCCTGAACACTGAGATTATCATCATGGTGTTTGGCAACCAAAAGGCTTTCAACACTACATTAGGAGACACATAGATAGAAGCCCAGTTGTTTAAAACCCCCAAACCACAAGGAATTAATTATTCTAAGAAATAATTGAGAACAAATTGTTGACTTTAGAACAAATGGAAATCTGTTTTTACCTAATCATATACCAGTTATAGTTGCCTTAATTGTTTTTTGAAACTGAAAAATAAAGATGATGTAATTATTTTTCTGTTTTATCAACTAAATGAATAGTTTTGAAAAGGCTAGTGTTTATCTGTTATATCTTCACACTTAAGCCTGAGTTCTAGTGTTTATCTGTTATATCTTCACACTTAAGCCTGAGTTCACTGGCTAACAGAGGTCCCAGGCATCTAAGTGATTTATTATATGTGCTCAGGATGAACACATGCATGATGCTGTTTTGTTAATGACAACAGAGGACTCAAGGCTGCATGTGAGTATATATGTACACACATACACACAACTTTAATGGCTACTGTCATCATTATACATTTTATAGGGCACATAAAGTGTGTCCTTCCATAAAATAAAAGAGAACTTTTTACATAATATAGTTAACATAGTTGTTTCCATTATCGAGATAGATAGAGATGATAGATAGATAGATAGATAGATAGATAGATAGATGATAGATATATCTTCAAACAGTCAAAGGTAGAGACACCAAGAACCCCATGTTACAGAGATCCACTTGCTGACACTGAAGAGATGTATGGAGATTCATGTAAAATTGCTTCTACCAACCAGATTTGAATAACTGTTTTGGAACTTTAAAAAACTTAAAAATTTATACTATGTTTCTCCACAATTTTCAGCCAATTAGGCCATCTTCTAATATCTGGTATTCAATGGGAGACTTGTTATAGAAGAGCTAATATGTTAAAATATGTTGCTCTCATATATAACAAGGGTATTTTTACAATTTTCAAGACTTTCTAAAAGGCAAGCAAGCAAAAGTATGACCAAGCCCACTCCAGGAAATTTAGACAACAGAGAGTTTTTAACAACATTATTGATTAAAGTATAAAACCAATAAGCATCTTAGTTTGTGATGGCTTTTGCAAGTGAAGCTTCATTGCAAAAGTCTCAACTGGTATCTTGAATCAGGCCAACATTCCAGGTCCTCCTGTTCCTAGTCTGTATTCTCTACAGGGAGGGAATTACTACTTCAGAATCCTTCTATCAACAGGGCTCCATTCAACTCTTCCCACAACTACCCAATACAACTGAATCTAGTGTCAGCTTCACAGGAGGAAGGATTCCACTGTACTTAAGAGTTGGAAATGATTCCAAGATTATCTTCCAGCCTGTGCTTTATGTGGCTGGTGGACATCATGAGAAGAAGGGGTCTAATAATTGTCCTGGGTCACCTGAACCTCCTGTCCAAAGCAACAAGAGGACAATTATATGCAACAAGATTGGGTTCTTTTCACTAACACTGCTACAAACTTCAGAACTTTTATTTTTGTAATGAAATGGAACACAAATATGGAGATCCTCTCCTATTCTAAATGGAAATGAGAGCCACTTTTGCACCTGAAGAAGGATAGAGAACATCACAGAGCTACATGCTACAGTAGTGGTGGCTGTGGTTTCATACAACTGATTATACATAGGGAGCTTCTCACAGCTGGTCTACATAGGGAGTTCCAGGATAGCTGGGGCTGCAGGGAGACTCTGGCTCAAAAGAGTCATTATTCAAAGCTTCTGTGGACCAAAAAATGGAGAGTCATTCTTTCTTAAAAGGAAAAAAAAGGATGAAAGAAGGAAAGATAGGGAAGGAGGGAGGTAAAAGAAGGAGGAAAAAGGAAGGAAAGAAATATCTATTGTACAAGGTATCCGTGTTTCATAGCAGTCCATTCTCCTTCCAAACAAAGTCTGACTCCAATTGACTACTTTTGTACATTTGTAACAGAACTTCAATCTCTCAGCTAAATTTCCTTTTTATGTTATGAAACATGGGTTCAACAAAAGTCACTGAAAAATAAACCATTACAACTGGAAAGTACCCAAGAGATTCTCTAGCCTAATGGTTTTTAAGTGGTTTTTAATAGAATGTTTTCTAATGAAGTTTTAGTCAGATCCCAAAACATAAAATACAGTAGCTATGATTCACTATGGGAATTTGATCATAACTTTTTATTACTCTTACCTAATAAATGAAAAATAACTGGTAGAGTTCAATGGAAAATAACACTTTGTAGTCTAATAGAACAATAGATCTAGGCAGTAATCATTGTTAGACATTAAAACCATAAAATGGAGTGTTAACACTTACTAAATGATGCCAGTGACTATGCAGTGGTCTAAGTGGACTGAAAGCTACACTGTGGGTAAGTAGGCTGACAGCTACACTGTGGGTAAGCATACTATGTTTTGAGGACATTCTAGAGGGAGGACCTAGTATGACCCACAAAGTTTTCTAGCTAGGAGAAAAAAGTCCAAATTCAATTACAACCTGTTCTAGTTTGTCTTCCATTGCTGTGACAAAACACTCTGACCGACACCAACTTGGGGAGGAAAGGGTTTATTCAGCTTACATCTCCCAGGTCACAGTTCATCACTTAGGGAGCCCAAGGCGGGAACTCAGCAGGAACCTGGAGGCAGGAGCTGAAGCACAAGCCATGGAGGAATGCTGTTCACTGGCTTGCTCCCCTGGCTCATGCCCAGCCTGCCTTCTTATACGGTACACAACAACCTGCCCAGGGTAGCACTACTCATTGTGGGCTGGGCCCTCCCACATTGCCTGACAATTAAGACAATACTCCACAGACGTGGCCACAGGCCAATCCAATGGAGCCAATTCCCCAATTGAGGCCCCCTCAACCCAGGTGTGTCAAGTTGACACTAAAGCTATCCAGCACACACCCTTAGACATAAATACCAGCTTCTAGTAAGCACAGGGCACAAAAGGATACATTTGGAGCTGGAGAGATGTTTCAGTGATTAAGAGTACTTTCTGCCCTTACAGAAGATCCAGGTTTGGTTCCTGATACCTACATGGGAACTTACATCCATCCATAATTCCAGTTTCATGGAATTTGATGCCCTCTTCTGGCTTTTGTGGGCACCAGGCACACATACATGCATGGAGGCACACACTCATAAACATAAAAATTTAAAATAATCTTTAAAAAGGATAAGTTTAGTAAAACCTTCAAGAAAATTTAGAATTTAAGATCATCGATAGAACACCTCTCACTTTAACTGATCAAGGGCATGTATCATTATACAGTTACCTCCCTTTGCTGGCTATACTATTAGGGAAGAGTATACAGTCCTTCCTCATTGAGTTTCAATTGTTCTCTTTGGTCAATAGGAAGAAGACACTGTGTCATGTCAGAACAAAGCTTTTCCAGCCATGTAATCATCAGCTTTCTCTCTCTTTTGCCTTGTCCACAAGAATACTCTGACATGTAGTCTGAGTCTCAGAATAAGAAGATGAATAGAGAAGGGTTGAACCACTGCAAAACGTAGACAAAATGCAATGGATACCTAAATGAAAATGTTCAGCCTATTTTGTTATAGTCACTGAGATTAATTGGGAGTCTTTCATGACCAAAACAAAGCAATTAAATACAACATTGGGGAAAAATACATGGAGAGGAAAAATGCACCAAAAGGTTGTAGAATAAAAGAAATTTAAGATATAAGCATTGAAGACACTTTGTGAACCATGATGGGACCTTAATCCAAACAATTCAAACTATAAAATGTCACATCTGAGACAATTTAAACAATTTTCATACTGTTCCTGTGAAATATTTTTTGTGGTATGAGGCTGTTTCTGAGTTAACAATGGACAATCTATTTTTATAGAACAAATCACATGATGTATCTGGATTACATTTTGAATAATATAAGAGAAAAGTGAAAGGATGGGTGAAATGCTGAAAAATATTGATAATTATTAAATCTAGGTAATGAGCACACAAATGTTAATTAGATTATTATATCTGATTTCACACATGATTTAGTCTCTGAGTAGTAAAAAGGGGACCATTACACACAGTATAGAAGAATAGAGAAGAAGAGATTAGAGAGGATGGCTGGTTGAGGGGACTTAGGTGATTTCTGTAGGTACTGGGATGGCATTTCGACCTCTCCACTGAGGAAGTAACACCCATGCTCTAATTTGGGAATACAGCCCTAGTGGTTATGAAGAGAGCAGAACAAGGGTGGAAAAAGAGTGAGCCTAAAGGGCCAACTGTCATAATCTGGCTGTAACACAGTAAGTACCTAATTAGAGGTACTAAGTAGCCTCTTATGTTACTTTATAAATTTGGTTCTGTATATCTTTCTTGCTAGCTTAGCTAATTAAAAAAAATGTCCTATAACCATGTGTCTTCTTGTCAACACAGAGCCCAGGATTTGTAAATGTTAGTAACTATTTTAAAAATCTGTGATAGTTAATCTTGATTTCCAACTTGACAGGATCTGAAACCACATAGGAGACAAACCTCCAAGCACAGGATGATGGATTATTTCAACTAGCTGAGCCTCTGTCTTGAAGTGACCTGAGGTGGGAAGACCTCTGTTAAAGAGGTGCAATACCGTTCTCTAGACTTGGGTCCTGGACTCATTAAAAGGAAAAGACTAACTGAGCACAAGTGTTCACTGCTCTCTTCCTCATGAATGGGGATGCAATGTGACCGGCTGCTTCAAGCTCTTGCCATCTTGACTTCCTCTGCCATGATAAACTGTCCCCTTGAACGGTGAGACAAATAAATCCTTCCTTCACTAAGTTGATTGTGTTGGGCTATTTTATCACAGCAACAGGACACGTGACTCATATGACAGCCCTCTGAAATGTATAGGCTGCTCCAACTGAGACTTAAGCATACAGTAATGATATGGGATAATGCATCGAAAAGGCTATAAAGGCTATCAAAGACTGAGAAAAAGATGCAAGACAGGACTCAACACGTATGACAGAATCCATGAAGTCTGGTGAAGGGCAAGGGGTGGGCATGGATGGGGGAATGAGCCTAAATTTGATTAAGAAATGCTGTATGAAATGTGCTCAATAAAAATTAATTTAAAAATAAAACTAAACAGAAAAAAAAAGAACTGGCAACTGATAATCTATCTCCTATGTGAGCTCTTCTCAAAGGTCAAGAGTACAGAACCACTTAGATTTCTGATGTTCTGGCTGTGATTCCCTAGTTAGGTTAGAAAGCTGAACATGATCTGTTTTCAAGTTTGTATGTGTCTTGCTCAGTTTCAAGTCTCTTTTCCAAACCTTCTCTGTTGGTTGGGACAAGGGATGACAAACACGAAATCTTCAACCATGGTGGTGATGGGAATAGTACATGTGCTGTAATTATTAGGCAGGGCAAGGAAGCAATCAACTGTAATTAGAATGGGCTGGAATGAACTCCTGTAAGTCCTAAGAGATAGATGACCTTAGTACTAGTTTGAAAGTAAGAATGAGAATCATAGAAGGCCAAGAGGGAGAGGAAACAAGAAGGGCATGGGTGAAGACGTTGAACGTGGACATGGAAGAGAATGTGGACACAGATGGGTGGACCTGGGAGCCTAGCCATGTCCTGACAATGGGAAAATCAACAAACCGGTGCAGCAATCTGGTTCCCAGCTGCCCTTCCTGCTGCATATCTTCTAGGTGTGACTTGCTTAGGTCTATAGAGTTGACAAGTAAGGCCAAGAAAAAGTCATCTTCTAAGCTTAAGTTCTATCTTCTGACCTTTAAATTTTCTTTTTCTGTTCAGTTTGTTGACATATCATTTCCTTTGGCAAGGTCATTTTTTTTCCAATGGGCAGCTAGTTGGTGCACTTTTTTGGTACTTACTTGAACCTTGTCAGAACAATTGGATGCAATTGCAGATGTTGATGAATGCTTTTCTCAGGCATTGATCTTCTTCCATGTCCTGGGGTTTCCCTGTTATGGAGAAGACCCCACAGTTTCCAGATCTTCAGCTTTTCCAGGGGAGAGGGAGCACACCTGGGGATGTGCTGATTCTTCTGTGGTCGCATCTACAATCTGCTGAGCCAGCTTTTTCCCCGAGACCCTTTCCTGCTCAGCACCAGCCAGTCTGCAAAGCAGACATCAGCACAGCGGATCAAAGAGGTAAGAGGATGTGCTGGGAGATGTGCAGAAGACCCCACCTTAGGCTTATCAGCTTTGTAAACATTCTACCTCCCTACATTTCTGGACTTCTAAATATCTGTAAGAAGTACTGCTAATTACTCACTTAGGATAGCTTCTTCTTTAAATGTCCAAAACCTCAAAAGTGGCCATCAGTTTTTGCCTATGTGTACACTGTCCTCTGTGCCTCCACAGTATGCTCGTAAATAAAAGACCCATAGAATGGAAGAAGTCAAAGTAAGGGTCTTGGGAATGATCTCACCAGAGAGCCCAGTAGTATGGCAGAGTGATCTATGACCAGGAAAGACATTGGGCCCATCCACTGTCAAAGGTGTATGATTTCCATCCTTATGTAAAAGTTAATGTAGTGAACAATGGATTCTTTTTTTTTTAATAATGGTAGTGTTTTAAAGGCATGAAAGAGGTAAGTTGGGAGGGAAGAACAGGGGAGTCTTGGCACTGTGTAGCAGGAGAAGAGTCCCTGACAAAGAAGCCCTGGGAGACCATTGATTGAAGATGTGGAAGTGGAGCCTCAGTTGCAACGGAAACTCTAGGTTATTGAGACCATTATTGTGGAAGCTTGGAAGATAAGTGTTGAGAGAAATGGACATAGTAGAGGCCTGGCTCATGAGCATTCGGAAGGGAACAAGGACTCTGTTGGGAACTGGGCTAGGAGTCATCCACTGAATATTTTGACCAAGAGTATGGTTTATTTTGCCTGTGTGCTAAAAACCTCAGTGAAGTGGAATTGCAAGATAATGAACTGGTTTGTTTGCCAGAGGAATTTTCAAGGCAGGATCATATAAAGGCTGGTGCTGAGAAAGCAGCTGTA
This sequence comes from Rhizomys pruinosus, assembly GCA_009823505.1. Taxonomy (NCBI): domain Eukaryota; kingdom Metazoa; phylum Chordata; class Mammalia; order Rodentia; family Spalacidae; genus Rhizomys; species Rhizomys pruinosus. Next base: position 1,196,502 of record VZQC01002773.1, read on the forward strand.
ATTGATAAAGAGATCTGCACCATTGTAGAGAAGCCTCTTATACTGCCTCTGGGCACTAGGAAAGTGTTTCTTCAGGGTCACTACACAGAAGCTGACACAGTTGATGTGTTGATGTCCAAAGGGACTGGGCTACATCTTGCGTTGCCAGCAATACTTGGCATTGCTTAAGCATCATCCACATGGTAGTGTTTTAAATGCATGAAAGAGATAAGTTGGGAGGGAAGAACAGGGAGTCTTGGCACTGTGTAGCAGGAGAAGAGTCCATGACAAAAAAGCCCCGGGAGACTGTTGATTGAAGACGTGGAAGTGGAGCCTCAGTTGCAATGGAAACTCTAGGTTATTGGAGATCCCAGGTTGTCAGATATCTCCCAAGGACGGCTACGGGTGTGAAGTGAAGCCAGCCTAAGCCTAACGGAGAAGCAGGTGGCAGAGCTGCAGGTGAGGTTACCAAAGCCCTTTGGAATCCAAAGGATTACTTTACAACCCCCAGATGCTGAACATGGAGCTGCAGGATTTGATGGTTCCTTGCTGGATGTTTGTGGGTGTTTTTGTGGTGGTTGTTGTTGTTTTCAATTTGGCTGCTCCTTTTGATGCCCTGGTTCTTCTCACTTGAAACTAGAATGTTTCCTCTGTGCCATTATACGTGGCAATATATAACCTCTTTTTTATTTAATAGGAGCTCACAGCTAATTGAAAGACTTTACATTTATTTATTTATTTATTTATTTATTTATTTATTTATTTATTTATTTATTTTAGTCTTTTTGAGACAGGGTCTCCCTTTAGTCCCAGCTGGCCTAGAGCTCACTCTGTAGACCAGGCTGGCCTTGAACTCACAGAGATCTGCCTGCCTCTGCCTCCCCAGTGCTGGAATTAAAGGCATGCGCCCCCCACACCTGGCTAAGACTTTACTTTTAAAGAGTTCATGTTTTTAAGGGCTGTGGGAACTTTTAAAGTCAGATTATATTTAATATTATGAAACAAAAGCAAGAGACTCTGGGTGCAAGGGGTAGAGGTTATGTTTTAAAATTGATGTGCTTATGTGTTGAGTTACCAGGGGCCAAGTTGTGATGGTGAGCTTTAATTGTCAGCATGGCACAATCTAGATCACCTGGGAACAGAGTTCCATTGAGAGATTGCAAAAATCAAGAAGGCCTGTGGGCAGGTCTGTGCAGGGGAATGTCTTGCTTTTGTTAAGCAGTGTGGGAAGACACAGCTTGGAAGTGGCCAGCACCATCCCCTGAGTTTGGATTCTGAATGGATTAGGAGTAGGGAGAGTGACCTGAGTAGAAAGCATGCATTTCTTTTCTTTCTGCTCTTAACTGTGGATGTGACCAGCTACTTTGAATTCCTGCCACCTTGACTTCCTCACAATGATTGGCTATAACCTAGAATTCTATGCTAAAAGTTCTTTTTTCTCTAATAAGTTTTTTTTTTTTCTAATCTGGATAACTTGACACAGCAACAGGAAGTATAACTGGAACAGCCTGTCTCAAGATCAGCACATATTCAATAAAAGAAATAGCATACAACTCTCAGTGGGAAGAGAGTTATGTGCATAGACAAGGGGGTAGAATTAGTAGTGGTCATGTTTGAAGACTATCACAACTGCTATGAATAATTAAAAAATGATTAATCATTTCCTCTTCTGTAGGAGGAATCTTGATGAAGATTTCCACAATTTGGAATCTTCTTGATGAAAGTGTGCCCATTGGATAGACACAGTTCATCACCTGTAGAGTGGGCACTATCGGTAGCAACTCCTGAAGAAATGGTAACTACCATACCCACAAGGATATTAGAGCTGAATGGAAGGGAACTGTCTCAGGTAGCCACCACTCAATGTATGGTAAGTGTCCTCATCAGGTAAATAGAAGAGACTTGAGAACAAACAGAAGCTGAGACCACACTGAGTATGCAACTCGCAAAATTTCCTTCATGGTCCACAGATGTATGTGAAGAAATAATTCCAGGGCTGGAGAGATGGTTCTGCACTGGCTGCTCTCCAGAGGAGCCTGGTTCAGTGCCCAGCACCTACTTGAAGACTATCAACCTTCCAAAACTTCAGCTCCAGGGGAATCCCATGCTCTCTTCTGGCTTCTCTAGGCATTGCATGCATGGGTGCAGGCAAAACATTCGAATACCTAAAATATATATAAGTAAAAGCAATTTTAAAAGCAATACTTCTGTCTCTCCAAGTCCTATACTTTTAAAATGTTTGTTTGAAGCTAACATCAAAGACGTTACCTCCTGGACAATCCATTACTATGTGTTTTCATGTAGTGAGACTGCATTTTTGCAGTAACTTTGTTGATAGACTACACTTTTATGTAAATATGTGATTTTTTTGCTGATGCAGTTTTCAACTCCTACTGGATTATATATGGTTCTAGACATCTCTCACCCTTCTTTCCCTTGTTTAACAATCTAAAATTTAATTGGAATGGGCATCACTAATTTCTGACATTTTTCAGAAGTTCTGTCTTGTTACTTTTTGAGACAGGGTCTCCCTGTAGCCCCAGCTCTCCTGAAACTTGCTATGTAGACCAAACTGGCATCAGTCTCTCAGAGATCCACTTGCTTCTGCCTCCCAAATGGTAGAATTAAAGGCATGCACTACCACACTAGGCATTTTTCAGGATTTTTGATGACTCATAGATTGCATTTCGTTGTAGCCCTTTGAGTGTCAGCAACTGTTTACTTAGTCAACTATTCTTTTAAAAATATTTTATTACTTTTAATTTTATGTGTATATTCCCTTCTTGTAACTGCACTCATGTCAGGCAATGCTTACAGAGGCCAGAAGAGGGCACTGGATCCCCTGGAACTAAGGTTACAGAAAGTTATTAGCAGCTAGTGAGTGCTCTTAATCGTTTCACTATTCTTTTTTTTTTTTTTTTTTTTTTTTGTCTTTTTCTAGATTAGGTTTCCCTTTGTGTTTAGGTGTCTTTGTATCCCCTTTTTTGACCTTGCTTTTCTTTTTTTTTCCACTTTTCCCCTTCCTTTTCCTCCCCACTGCCGGGNCTCTTAGTTAATTTTTAAAAATACATGAAAACAATTAGGAAAGCATAAAATTAGGCACAAGGATGGTCTTAAATAAGCTACTCCTGGACATCCCCATTACTATGTGTTTTCGAATGTAGTGAGACGCATTTTTGGCCAGTAAAACTTTGTTGATAAAGAACCCTACACTTTTATGTAAAATATGTTGATTTTTTTGCGAATGCGTTTTCAACTCCCTAACTGGATTATATATGGTTCTAGACATCTCTCACCCTTCTTTCCCTTGTTTAACAATCTAAAATTTAATTGGAATGGGCATCACTAATTTCTGACATTTTTCAGAAGTTCCTGTCCTTGGTTACTTTTTGAGCCAGGGTCTCCCTGTAGCCCAGCTCTCCTGAAACTTGCTAATGTAGACCAGACTGGCAAATCAGTCTCTCAGAGATCCACTTGCTTCTGCCTCCCAAATGGTAGAATTAAAGCATGCACTACCACACTAGGCATTTTTCAGGATTTTTGATGACTCAAATAGGGGGGGGGAATATTAGGGGGAAATTTTAAAAATAATAATATATGTAAGTTTAATATACATTAAACAATAATTACTTTATTATCATATTTAGATAGGTCATAGGGGGGTACATATTTTTCATTTTTTTAACTAATTCACAATTTAGTATAATATGTTTAATGTTATATTTTAATATCTTATAGGGGATAGAGAATAGGGTGATTAATTATTTAATTTTATATTAGAATCAATATTTTAGGGTTTATCTATAATGATTAACATGTAAGATAAAACTATTTTATTTAGTAAAGGTATGTGATCGATTCAAATATAATCGTAGCATGTAATGACAATTCAACACGATAACGTCACATATGTATATTACTCATATTGTGTATATATATCATCATGTTTAACGATTTTATGATTTTAAATCATGATTATTAGAATAGATTGCATTTCGTTGTAGCCCTTTGAGTGTCAGCAACTGTTTACTTAGTCAACTCTTCTTTTAAAAATATTTTATTTATCTTTTAATTTTATGTGTATATTTCCCTTCTTGTAAACTGCAACTCATGTCATGGCGCAATCGGCGGGGCTACAGAGGCCAGAAGGGACTGGACCCTGAGAACTAAGGTTACAGAAAGTTATTAGCAGCTAGTGAGTGCTCTAATCTTTTCACTATTCTTTTTTTTTTTTTTTTTTTTTTTTTTTTTTTGTAAAGCAAATGTGGGCAACAGCGAATTATATCTCCATTTAATTCAGATGCATTACCATTTTTATCAGATTCTGTAAACCAATGTTGTTTAATATACACATGTTTACTTTTACTTTTTTTTTTTTTTTTTTCTGTATGTGTATCAATGTACTGTCTGCATGCAGGTTTGTGCACCCGTGTCGTGCAATGCCGCGGAGGTCAGAAGAGGGTCTCGGATTCCCCTGGAACTGGAGTTCTCCTGGAATTGGAGTTTCACACGGCTCTCGGCCGCCATATGGGTGCTGGGGATCGAACCCGGGTCCTCTGTAAGAGCGGTCGGCGCTTTTAACCGCTAGGCCATCTCTCCAGCCCTACTTTTACTTTTACTAAGTCCTAAAACACCATGTGTCCTGTAGACAGTGTCTAGGCGAAACTGGGTACTTGCTGAGCTCACGTCAATTAAATATGCCTTAATCGAATATACACCCGTGTCCCTCTCCCACCCATCCCCCCTTTCCAATTCACCATTTCAGTCCATTTTCTGATGCAGTCTTTCTGTTGTTCTTTTACTATGCCTCCCTCTCCATGAGAAATATTTATATCTGGGTTGTTGGTACTAGCATCCACATATGAGGGACACCATTCACTATTCTTTAGTACACTAGATTATCTCACTCTTGTTGATGAAATGTCCTTCATGAATGTTCCTGCTTTCTTTTCTGCAGTAGCTTTTGGGAGAGTTGACCCTGATCAGTAACTTAATTGACAATTTAATCACTCATTTAACATTTTAAAAAAGGGCCAAACAGAGAAACATCTGCTGGTATAGGGAGGATGATGTAAGTTCTATAGAGAGAACTATATAATATATATCATATATATATATGGTCTTAGGCCATTTACAGATACATACTGCCTTCCCCCTTTAAAGGGGAGTCCTATCTGAGAGGCCTGGTGAAGGATCCATCAACAGCTACCAAATAACATGGAAGATCTCGGGGAATTCTATTTCTACATCACTTACAAAGGTCAAAATGTCAGGGCCTTTCTGGTTCCCCATGACATGTCTTGCCCTTCACCTCTTGGAGAATTTGAAAAGCTCCACCGGGCCACAAGTTCAGGGCCACAGTCTGAGACTAGTGGTGCTTGCGGTGACAACATCTGGGGAGCACTTTAGTCACACTGCCCAAAGCATATGATTTCCTATTCTTAAAGAATATCCTTCAAATGTTCCCAGGAACACCTGATAATATGTGCAAGTTCCTTCAGTAGTAATTTACATAGAATAGTGCCTTACACATAACAACATAATAGAGTTCTTATCACCATTCTGTAGCATCAAATCAATGTCATAGAACTCACCAAAGGACCTAACATCCTTGCTGCATTGTATCTATTATATATTCTAAAGGGGATCCTAAAGGGGAATATATGCATATATATAATATAATATTTTTAAAGTTTTACATGGAGGGTCTTATGTATCCCCTTCCATTTTGTGTAGGAAATAAAAGGTAATAGTTCTGATTACTGTCAGAGTCCTGTTTTTCCCCTAACAGTCCTATTCTAGATCTGAGAGCTCTTTTTGCCAATTTAATAAACCTTCCCCCAGAAATGCACCCACACAGAGACCCACCAAGCTACTCACTTCACCTCAGATCACCTGAGTTGTATGAAAGTGGTTGCATAAAGCAGAGAGATTGATCACTGTCACCTCCCTGTGGTTTGTCACACAGAGTTCACATAGCAAATTCACCTGGGAAGTCTTAAGCTCCCAGCACTGAGCCTTCTTCTTTCACTGGAATTTTCCAGAAAGTAAAGTTAAAGAAGCACAGAAAATGTTTGGGATTCAGAAGACAGAAAACATGAGCTTAGGGGTGGGAGCTCAAGTTACTGCATGTTTCCAGTTCTGTAGTGATCTTAAGAATGGGACATTTTAGTTTGCTGTTGACTCAGACTTTTCCGTTACACAGTTCAGCAAAGCAGGATGAGAAGGTTCTCAGGGCAGGAGGCACTGTTTCCAGAGTGGGGCTTGTGGGTTACAGCCTTTCCGTCTTGCCCTGTGATCAGTGCCTGTGTCAGTGTGAGCATGTTCAGCTTTGTGAGGAGCAATCATACTCAGATAAACAGAGCTGACTTCTCTACTTCTAGAAAAAGTAGTTAACAGTTTCCCCAAAAAGAAACTACCATTTCTTGATCTTCTCCAAGGAAGAAGTACAATAATGCCCATTAACAGTACATTTCAAAACTTCCATCAATTATAGCCAGGAACTTCTTTGTAAAATCTAAAATCATAAATTCACAAATGTTACAGTGAACACATGTTGCACATTTAGCCATGTCTCATACCAAGTGATAGTCTGGAAATCGACATTTTTCTTTAAGGTTCCTAAGGAGATAAAGAGGTAGAAATAATGACGTTTGCCTGAAGCAGCTTTACTCTGTTTCTTTCCTCTCAACATCTCTGCTCCGTATATTCAGTTGAATATCCCATGCCAGGTTAAGCCCAGTGCAGAAGTTCCTGGTGAGAGAAGGGGTGCTGGTGAGAGGAGGAAGAGCAGGAAAACTCTTCCTCCAATCTATGTGGTCATGGGCCAGAGAAACCAACAGACTGTCACAGGGTTGATTTGCAAAGAAAAGAAAGGGGAGGGGAGGGAAAAGGAGGGATATGTGGAAGTGTTTTGGATCCTGTTGAAGAAGATAGCAAACGGTGCTATGTGGATTGTCTTCCTCTTGACAGAAGGCGAAACCCAGGTAGAAGACAGGCACCATATTCCTGGAGGCCATTGCCTACAGTGGCTAGCCACCACCTGAAGTGTGTCCTCTTAGAAAGAGCAGGAAACCAAGTCCAAAACTGGACAGGACAGTCTAATACCTTCAGTCTCCCCTGATGAAATGTCCTCTGATCCACAGCAGCCAGACAGGTGGCTTCACGTCTGTGGCTGAGACAGTATTTAAACTCTCCTCTGTGATCTAACATTCTAGGGGTTTTTCTTCTTTGAGTTGAGTATAGCCGAGGTATAAAGCCTAAGGGTTTTGATTTCTCCAAGAGTGGAATTTAGAGCATTCTTTCACTTCCTTCCTTGGGCTTCATGGGAGAAGCAGAAGTTAGGGAGGTTAGTTACTAAAAGATCACCCAACATAGGTTGAGGGACTCAGTTGGGAACGTGTTCGCCTTGCAAACATGAGGACTTGAGTCCAACCCATGTAAAAACGCCAGGCATTGTGTGGGATTGTGATGCCAGTGCTGGGGATGGAGGGATGGGTGGGTCCCTGGAGCACGCTGCCTGCCACTCTAACCTAATTAGTGAGCTCCAAGGCAACGAGAGACCCCCTCTCAAAGGTAGTAGATGGCAATCATCCTGAGGATGACAGGTGATTCTGTCTTATAGCCTGTATACTCAGACACAATGTGCATGTACTGGAACGCATATGCACCTACACACACACACACACACACAGACACACACAGACACACACACACACACACACACACACACACACACACACACACCAAACCACCCAGGTGCTCTTACTTTCTGTTGCAGTGATCAATACCACGAACAAAAATGATTTAAGGAAAAAGGAGGTTTATCTATTTCGGCTTTTACTTTATAATGCATCACTGAGGGAAGCCAAGGCAGGAGCTCAAGGCAGGACTTGCCTTGAGAACCATGGAAAGAAGGCACCTCCTGGCTTGCTCCCAGACTCACGTACAGCTACCTTTCTTGTCATTGTTTGTTTGTTTGTTTGTCTTTGATACAGGATCTCTCTGTAGCCCCAGCTGGCCTGGAATTTACTATGTAAACCAGGCTGGTCTTGAACTCACAGAGACCTACCTGTCTCTGCCTCCCAAGGGCTGGGATTAAAGATGTCCATCTCCATGCCTGGACAGCTGCCTTTCTTATATGGCCTGGGACCCCTGCCTGGGGAGGGCACTCCCCACTGTGAGCAGGGACCTTCTACATCACCTAGCAGTCAAGAAAATCCTCAGAGATAAGTTCACAAGCAAATTTGATGGAGGAATTTCTTCAACTGAGATTCCCTCTTCCCAGGATTGTGGCGTTGACAAGGAAGATTAGCCATCACACAAAGATTAATTCAAGATTCCTTGCACAGGTGATGTCATGACAGAATTACTGGTTATATTACAAAATCCTGAACAAGTCCTATTTTTATGACAGACAAACCAGGATTTTAATATGCATGTCTGTGCACATGGGTCTATACATCTGTGTGCTTCTCCATGCCTAGAAAGAGAAAGAAGAAACATATAGGGAAGCATAGAGGAATTAGGAATATGAAGAGTAAAGCAAAGGGGAGAAAGAAGAGGAACATATTATCACAAGGATCAAGGGGGAGAATGAGACTCACAGGATTTAGGGAATAAAGAAAGCAAGGACAAGAGAAGATCATAGAAAGATAGAGGAAAACTGAACAGGAAAATGGGATTTCCTGCTGTGCCCCTTCAACCTAAAGTCTTTAAAAAAAACAAGAAAAAAGGAGAAATAATAAATATTCCAGAAGAAAAATTAAGGTGAGTGAAATCTGTTTTCTTGGGTGTTCAAGCTTTGTCCAGGGCCAGCCTGGTCACTGTGTGGTTACTGGCTTTGTCCAATCTCTATTGCCTGCCTGGCGAATGCTTCTCTTCGGCGTGCTCCTATTCCTTTTCCTGCTAATCTAATCTGCATACTTAATTCTCATTCCTTCAAATCTTTCCTTTGTGGTACTTGTTTCCATAGCATCTGGAATAAATGCACTCATGTAAAATATTAGCATTCATTTGTCTAATACTTCAACCTCTTATGAGATAGAGGAAGACATGTTTTTGATGAGTATTAAGAACATGTGACTATTTATATTCCACTAACCCCAGTTCATAAAACCATCCTACGCATAGCAGATCTTATTTAAAAGTTCAAAGCCATTCATGTTTGGAAGATAGCATGATGTGTCTGGATGGAGAAACATGTTGCTGTATTAGGATTGAACAAAGAAACAGAACTGAATGACAATGCCTAAGCAGAATTTCATACCTCAGTTTAAGTCTCTTGCATGCGTTGTTGTTGTTTTTCTTGCCTGTTCTTTAGAAGGGAAATGTAAATCTTTCTCATGAACATTTTCATCTTCTCTATGAAACAATTCTTTTTTTAAAATTTATTTATATATGTATATTTATCAAATCTAGACCCTTGTCCCCCCTATACCCCCATCCTACCAGAGCTCATGCATTCTGCCAAACATGCTTTTCATCTCTTTCTCAGTCTTTCTCAATATTCTCCATGTGGAAGTTGACTGTTTTGAGCAGAAGTTCACTGTTTCAGTCAGTTCTTTGATGCAGTCCTTTCTGTTGTTGTTGTTTCCAATATGCATCACTCCCAACTGCTTTGGACAAAAGCTCAAGGGGGCCATACACAAGAAATAGTTTACAACTAGGTAATTGGCACTAGCATCACAGATGAGGGATGCCAGTCATCGTTTGTTTTCTGGGACTGTATTTTACTTCACTCAGCGTGATATCCTCTAGCTCCATGCCATTTTCCTGCAAAGCTCATTGATGTCATCTTCTTTACTGCTGGCAATCAGAACTCCATTTTGTACATGTACCACATTTCTCTATCCACTCATCAGTTGAGGGGCATTTGAGTTGGTTCCAGCTCCTTGCTATTGTGAAGAGAGCTGAAATAAACATGGCCATTGCATGTATCTCTGGGTGGGGTAGAGCTTAGAGGTACATGCCCAGAGAGTGGTATGGCTGGGTAGGTGGCAAGTCATTCCAAGTCTCCAAGTGCTTCTCCACACTGCTTTCCATAGTGGCTGCACAAGTTTACATTCCACCAGCAGTGGATGCAGTGTTCCCCTTTCCCCACAACCTCTCTAGCACTGGGTATCATTTTGTTTTCTTGATCCTAGCCAGTCTTATTGGAGTAAGGATGATATCTTAAAGTGGTTTTGATTTGCATTTTCCTTAATGATTAGTGTGTTGAACACTTCTTTTTTTTGTTGTTTTGTTTTTTTTTTTTTTTTTTTTGGTCTTTTTAGACAGGGTCTCCCTGTAGCTCCGGCTGTCCTGGAACTCACTATTGTAGATCAGGCTGGCCTTGAACCTCAACAAAGATCCGCCTGCCTCTGCCCCAGTGTTAGAATTAAAGGCGTGCGGCCACACGCCTGGCTTGAACACTTCTTAAAGGGTTTCTCAGCCATCTCTAATTCCTACTTGTGAACAGTCTCTGTTCAGCATTCTTTACTCCATCTATTGAGTGGGTCATTTGTTTTCTTTCTTGTTTTTTGCGTAGTTTACTATATTTTTGGAAATCAATGCTTTGTCAGATGTTTCTTGCAGTGAAAGTTTCCTCCCACTCTTGTGGGATTCTCTTTTCACTTCCTTGATTGTTTCTTTTTCGATTATACAGAAGCTTGAGTTTAATGAAGGTCCCATTGTCAATATTGTCGACCTTAATTCTTGCGCAGGCTTGCTTGTCTGATTTAGGAAGTCTTTTTCCTATGCCGATTTCTTTGTAGTCTGCTGCCCAACTCTTTTCTTCTCTATCACTCAGAGTTTGGGGTTCACGTTGCAGGTCTTTAAGTTCCATCTGGACTTGACATTTGTACAAGGGCGAGAGGTAGGGTTTTAATTTTTATTTTCTACAATGGTGATCCAGTTTTGCCAAACACCACTTGCTAAGATGATGTCTTTTTCTCCATTAGTAGAAGAAACAATCTTTTTTTTTATTAATTTGTTATTTATTTCTGTATGTGTATGAATGTACTGCCTGCATGCAAGTCTGTGCACCCGTGTCGTGCAACGCCGCGGAGGTCAGAAGAGGGTCTCGGATTCCCCTGGAGCTGGAGTTCTCCTGGAATTGGAGTTTCAGACGGCTCTCGGCTGCCATGTGGGTGCTGGGGATCGAACCCGGGTCCTCTGTAAGAGCAGTCGGTGCTCTTAACCGCTAGGCCATCTCTCCAGCCCCAATGAATGAAACAATTCTTACACCAACATTGGTACCTTGTGGTAGGTACCAGAACAGAACCAATAGAATGAATGTATTATAAGAGGGGATTTATTAGACTGGCTTTCAGGATATAGTTCGAGCAATCTAGTGGACTGTCTCACACTGGATAGGCTAAGAACCCAGCAGTTGCTCAGTCTTCCCAGCAGTCCCAATCTGGTGTGAAGGCCTGAAGCATTCCTGGAGAACCACTGGTTTTCAGTCTATATGGGAAGCCCAAAGCTGGTTCCTAACATCGACAAAGGAATGCGAGGTGGCAGCAGCAATAGGATAGATGAGTGTACCAGCTACAGTACAGGTAAGCACAGTTCCTTTGGATGTGTCAAGAGCAAGTTACATGAAGAAGTAACTAGAGTACTCATACTAAGTTTTTTGTATTTATTTCACTTCTACTAGAGAAACCTTCGGCATATCAGGATATTTACCCTTAACAAAAATATAGCCAAGCAGGTTATCTCACACCTTCAATCCTAGTACTCAGAAAGCAGAGACAAGCAGCAATCTACTAGACTGAGACCAGCTTGGGCACCTATATAGTGAATTCCAGGCCAGTTGGGGCTACAGGGAAAATCTCTACAGAGAGATATATAATATATTATATAATCATATAATAATGGGAAAATCATGGGAGGAAAACTTTTAGGAATAAAAGGAAAACAAGTCCTCTAATTCCATACTGATTAACCTACTAAATTTCAAGGTGAGTTTTAGGCCAATGTTATATATAACCTGCAAAAAGCCAAGCCTTGACAGAAATTAACTTGAGCATATTGTATATACTGCTGTGTGCTGTTTTAAGGACAAGATAATAGGCCCTGATAATTAAAACAGCACATTCATTTATAAACATAATTTGATCTAGGACATTGCTAGAAATTTTGGTATACACATGATTTCAGGACTACATATTTATGTGAATTTGTAATATAATAACATAGTCTGAACTATTTTAAAATCAATATTCTATTAATAATGCTTTATGTTGAGCGAATGGCTAGCAAGTTGAAGGCTCTCCTGGATTGTTTTGAGTTATGCCTATTGGAAGCTGGATGACTATGCACATGATTACACTGCAGACATGGTCTTGCTTCAGTGGTGACCCTGTGGTGTCTGAAGACTGCAGTCTTTATTGATCAGAAAGTTTAAAAGGCACATTCTGGCCCTGTGGATGATCAAATCTTCCCACTTACAAGTCTTCATGTATTTAGAATTATTGTTCAATAAGGAATAGTTGGATTTTGAGAATCTATATTTGTCAACAGGAAAGATGGTAAATCTGTCTTTCAAGATGTCTGGTTATACCATTTTGTCCTAAACCTTTCACTGATTCCATACTAATCCTGTGAACATACAGACAATTTCTTTACAGGCCTGGCTTAATGTGAACATCTCCATATGTTTCTGTAAATTGGAAACTGAGACGGAGGTGGAAGGTATCAGACTGCCCTGGTATGACAAAATTCTAACCAGTAGACTAATAGCAGAAGTTCCTCAGTTTAATCTGTCTGCACGCAGCAAAACCTGGAGGAAAATAACTCTCAAAAATTAGGATGCTTTCCTGTGGAAAGTCTCTAGAGAATGTAACAGAAAACAAGTTCTTTATGTATTTGGAATCCTTGATTCCAGAAACATATTGGTCCTTAAAGCATTGGTAAATGGCTCAAATCATTCAATTAAATGGGACACAATCTTGAAAACTACTTCCAAATCATGATTTGAAAGATGAACATTGGCAATTTAGCTTTCAAATACCACATAGCATGTGGGACATTCCTTTAAAATATGTGTGCCTCACAGCCCTGCGTGGCAGTCATGGCAAGACACTGACCATAGGCACCTGGTTCCTTAGTCTGCACCTGGCCTACGGTCTTCAACAGTTCATTCTGCAATGTATATCCTGATCACTTTCTACCTTCCAGGAAGAAGACTGTTCTATATTTTGAATTCAACGATAAATTAAAATACCATCTTCTATAATGGATGCTCAAATTATAAATGAATGCTTTCCCAAAATTCTCATTCTCTCATTTGTCATTGTTTACATTTCATCCAACATTGATTTAAAATTTATATATGGCTCAAAATACACCACCAATGTAAGAACCAGTATGCCCTCTCATAGAGACAAATACCTATATCCTACATGCAACATGTACTTGTATAGACTGACACCTCACTGTGTATCACAATATCACCTGAGAAATACAACATAAAGCAAATATTTACTCCTAAGGGGATTGTGAGGCTGTTTTACAAAAGACATCAGCGAAGTCCATGTTTTAAATTATAGACTAACAAAGGGTTCATGAGCTCAAAATTAAGTTACAGTGTTTAAAATCAATCAAAGAGACTGCCATTGTGCATAGTGCTTTGACTTCTTAACAAAGATTTAAATGAGAACTTTATGTATTAGGAGAAAACGTTGAGAAAGCTGCTTTTCTTCAGTCATGTTTGAGAAAAACAGGCAGACATTTAAGTTATTATGGTAATTAGAATAAGGAAAGGTTTTCTTCCCAGGAAAAAAAAAAACAATTTTTATGCTTTATTTTATTTTTAGTAGACCAATCAAAACTGTACAGTTATAGGGTATTATGTGACACTTCCATTCATGCGTACATTGTGGAAGGATCAAATTTGAACAACATAAACAGTTATCAATTTTAGATGAGAACAAAAGAATTAGTCAAAGTTCATCAATCAATAATGAAACCATTTTCTAGGAAAAAAAGTGATAAAGGTAAAAAATTTAAGAATGGGCTAATTTGAAGGGCACTAGGCTCATTAATCTAGAATCATCCCGGAGATTCCCAGCAGGAAATCTGAGTTCTTTCCTTTCGCTCTTCAGTGGGATCAGCACAGGGGTGAATGTAGAGACAGAGCATGGCTCTGCCAGCAATGTGTGCATTTCAGAGCCAGCATTTTCCTGTCACTTGGTTTCATGCTGTGCTACCACACCAGTGCTGAGTAGCTCCTGGACAGCCCCCTCATCATAATGAAGGATCTCCTTCAGGATGTGAGTCGTATGTTGTCCCAGCAGGGGAGGTGGTGTTGCCTCTGACATCTTGAACTTACTATATCTTACAGCTGGACCTGTCAAAGAAAGGGAAAGCAGGAAGCCTGTTAATGAGTAGTCCTAGGAAGTTAATGACTTTGGCAATGGAGTACTCTCAACCAACACCAGGATTTTCCATACTAGTTGTATCTTTGCATGTGAAACATTGGTTTTGGAAAATAACAAAACTCTGTTTTCACATGTGGCTAGTGATCTGTCCATCACCCTGCAATGGGCTGCATGTTTGTGCCTGGTCTGCTCAAAAGTTGTCCTTTCTATCACAAAAACCTTCAGAGGTAGGACATTCAACTGGGAGGACTCTTGATCTAAGAACACAGTGACCATGGATTCGATGTGCCTCTGAAGCTAGACATCTTGCTCACAATGATGGTGGCCTAGAATTGTCATTCATGATCTACTGTACAGTTCTAAGATTTAGCTCACTATACATTAAATCTCAACTCAGACTCTGCTTCTTGTCCTTTGGTAATACAATGGGTTGTATGAGCATGCTTCCTTGTCAGGAGACTTGTAATGAAACCTCACTGTTATACTTTCTAGTAGAACCATCTTGGGAAATTTACTTACCCTCTCCGAGCCTCATATTCTACAGCTGTAATATAATAATGTTTACCATGCAGGCTTGAGGTAAGGATTTAATTGAAGAAACAGACAAAAATCACTTAAGTAAGCATTCCCTAACCCACAATAATGCACAAAACGTGCTGGCTACTATGACTACAAAAGCCACTATAACATCTCTCTTGAATCTTACAGTTTAAGGAGAGAAAGCCATTTATTGCCAGCTATTGGCCAGAACTAAACAGGGTATTTCCAGCAATCCTTTCAATAAGAATTAAAGCTGATTTTATTATCCTCATTCTTTACATAAGAACAATGAAGCCTGGAAAGGCTTGGTGACTGTGATAAGAAGAAACTCCATAGCCACTGAAACTGTCTCACATTAGAAGCCATGTGCTTTTCATGTTAGTGATTCTTAGTCCTTGAATGTGAAGCTGGGCATTTAAGAAGGTGTTTCAACAAACTTTATTTTTGCTTCTTCATTCAGTAAGTGATATTTATATTTGATGTCTTTTTAAATCTATTAGATTTCAGGAATATAAATTAGTTTCATGAACATAGATAGTAGTCCAAGTAAGACTTCATAAACAAGACATTTATCTCTCTCTCTCTTTTGGGGGAGTGGGTGAGGCAGGGTCTCATTTTGTAGCTTTGGCTGGCCTGCCCGTGTCTCCTAGAATTGAAGGTGTGTACCACCATACTGGGCACATTTCTGTCTCTCTTGAGAATTTATTTAGAATTGCTTACATACACAGTGACTCATGTAACCTTGACTGAAGACCTGTCCTCCTCCACTAGGGAAAGTCAGCTTCTTTGACAGCTATACATAGATTTGGGAGGGACCTACATGAAGTGCTGAGGGAAGAAGGGGACCCCGCCCAGCCAAATCATTCAAATCAAACAGGGTGATCAATGAGATGGCAGGTGTCACATCCAAGTTACCCTCACAGCCTATATTTTAATCTCTTGATTTTTTTCTCTCTCGTCTTCTCCCTTTCTTTCTTTCTTTCTTTCTTTCTTTCTTTCTTTCTTTCTTTCTTTCTTTCTTTCTTTCTTTCTTTCTTTCTCCTTTTCAGAACCACTGAATCCACCGAGTTACATCCCTGCTCCCTATTAGCCTACTCTTAATTTGAGAACTTCACAAAGAGAACATATTAAACCAAAGCATTCATAGTTGACAGAGCATCCATCCATACAGTAGGAATGTGCTTTGGAGAATTCTGTTAATAAGAATACTTCTGTGCATGCTATTTTGATAGAGACAGCATCCAGACATGGCCTAACAGTACCACATTGTGTCTTTTCCTACCACATGCCCTTCTCTACAAAGGATAACTTACAAGTGATGCTTAAAGTTTTCCCTTCTCCAGAGCTCAGTGGAATTCATTTCTTTCTCACATTTTCCTGGAATGCACCAGTACAAACCTATTTTGTCCAAGGTTGGTCCTTGCCCAGTAAAGGAGGGCACAAGCTTAGCACACATCAGGAGATGAGAAGAGATGAATGACAATTATTCTGCTTTACTCTCAGAGTCTTTGATCTTAAAAGCAATGTTTATGAGAGAGACAGACTGGGACTAGAAACAGGACTGAAAGCAGAAGGATTGGATGTCTCAATATAGAAAAACTGACCTCATTCAGATCTGCTTGTACAAGCTCTGTAAAAGTAAAGGCAGCCAGCATCTAACTACAAACAAAATATCAATTAGTTAGTTTTAAAAAGCAGTGCAAGAAAGATTCTCAAGAGACAATTAGAAGCCATAATAGGAATTTTGATGCCCCCATATAAAGCTCTCCTCACTACTGGTTTTGAGAATTCTGTGTCTTGGCCTTGTCCCAACCACCCATAAATTAAAGTTTTTATGGATAAACTGCCTTGATTCACCCTCCCCAGGATAACTGCTCATCATGGATCTAGTAAGAATGGAAAGAAAAATTAGATCTTCGTTCTTCACGAAGTGATCAACCAAATGAACCAGGAATGTGAAGACCACGGAAAAGAGAAGCAAAAAACACCGGAACAAGTAAAGACATCTCAGAACAAAGCAAGGGAGACTGTTCTGAGGGGAGGCACAACAGACAAGATGTAATGCTCAGGACTTTAATATTATAGTTTGAATTGGAAATTCAGGAACTTGAGTAAAAGATATTTCCAACGATTGAGAGAAAAAATATAAATAGTCTGAAAAGTGTGAGAAAGAAGCCAAGAGTTCTATACAACAGACAAGAATCGGGCTGGAGAGATAGCCTAGCGGTTAAGAGCGCAGACCGCTCTTGCAGAGGACCCGGGTTCGATCCCCAGCACCCACATGGCGGCCGAGAACCATCTGAAAGTGCAATTCCAGGAGAACTCCAGTTCCAGGGGAATCCGACACCCTCTTCTGACCTCCGCGTCATTGCACAACACGGGTGCACAAACTTGCATGCAGACAGTACATTCGTACACATACAGAAATAAATAAAATTAATAAAAAAAATTAAAAAAACAAAACAAAACAGACAAGAATCCCAGAAAAAAAAAAAACCCAAAACAAATGAGGTCAGTGAGTAATTTTTGCACCAAACACTGCAATGAATGAGAAAATAAGCATGCTGCCAGGTTGAGTCAACAGAAAACCCAACGCGATGAACGGGGAAAGATTTACATCTTGACATCTTCACATGAAATCTTATGACATAGCATTGAAAATGATTGAGAGTCTTCCTGGGAGGTAGAAAGGGTTAATAAGCCCAGGCAAGAAATCGGTAGTCTCAATCAGGATGTACTAAATATTTCACTGGTTTCTACTGAAGACTAGAATAAAATAGAGTGTACATTCAACTTTCTAAAGGTTGATTTTCTTAAACATAGATCTGTATATCCAGACAAATGTAATCAAATATGAAGATATTTGCAAAGTTTCAAAAACTGTCTTCTAAGTTTCTTTAAGGTGGCCCCAGTAAAATATAAGAGTGAGTAGAAGGAAGAAGAGGAGGAGCAGGAAGAGGAAGAGGAGGAAGAGGAGGAGGGGGAGGAGGAGGAGAGAGAAAGGGGAGGAGGAATAGGAGGAAGAAGAGGAAGAGGAGGAGGAGGAAGAGGAGGAGGAGGAGGAGGAAAAGGAAGATCCACTTAGAAATACAACAGAAGGATGTTTCAGTTTGAGAATTTGGACCTGGAAAGCCAGAGGCAGAAGTAGAGGAGAACAAAGACCTTCAAAAGGAAAATCTACAAATACAAAAAGCCTTGTCAATATATCTACTATAACCAAGAGGTAAGAAAAACACCATAATATGATAAAGTTCTGACACACTAGAAAGAATTAATACTTAGACACTCTAGAAAAAAAATTGTGAGAAAAAACAAGATCCAAGCATGAAGCAAATACAAAATTGTGGTGATAGTTTCTTATTTTTGTAATATTAGTAAAGAAAAATACATTTAAATTTGATGTGGGGAGACCCATTGGAGTGGCCCCAGTTGCCGTTTACATCCTTTTTCACACCTTTTAACATAATAGGTTAAATTGTTAGCTGCTTGTACCCCGTGGTGGAAGCAGGAACAATGCCAGTCTTGCTTGCTGGTGGCCCTCACTGCCTGCCTTCCGTGGTTCTTATGAAATGAAAGCAACAGTGGTAGGTCCCCTTTCTTTGACATGCCTGATTATGGACTGTGCTTTTGATTTCATAGTTCATAAAGTAGACACTATCGTAGGCCAGATTTTATATATGATAAAACTGAAGCTTCTAAAGGGGTAAGTTAATTTTTTAAGGTTACCCAGTACTATATAACCAGTTATAGTTCCAGAGTGAGAAGTCCTACCTGTTTGACACCAAGCTCTATGCTTTGTTGTTTAACACAAAATCATTGAACTAATGATTACTAATAACTAAATATTCATGAGCAAATAAAATTCGTATCATATTAATTAATGTATCTGCTAAATTATTATACTACTAAGTTTTATTTTTAGTAGTCATATCCCTGTCACATTTGGTCAAGAGGATTCAGACTTGTATAAGCATAAAAAGAGTACTTAGTCCTTTTCTCAAAGAATTTACTTATAATTTAGGACACCAACAAAGAATAAATGCACAAACTTGTATGTTTTATAAAAGTCATAAAGTAATTATAAACCAACCTGACAAGGGCCTAACTGACCGGATCATCAATCCAAGTCTCAAGCTGAGTGGAGGAACAGAGATTCTAGACACCACAGACAGGCTTGATGTTTAGGGCACTCAAGAAAAGATCCAGTGTGGTTAGCATAGAATTTGACATGAGAGGAAAGCACAGGGGTTTGTAGATGTGGGGGTGAAATCAGGTCTTGTGGGTTCAGAAAAAAAAAAAACAACACTGAAGCTGTATGCAAAGCAGACAAGACTCGTAATAGTCTTACTGGTAGGCAGAGAATGCATTGACTTTGGTCTATTGTAGGTGGAACAGAGGTGGTAATGATGTCTTAGTCTCAGAGCTTGAAAGGGTGAAAGTGGGGACACATATAACAGCAACTGGAATGAGGGGCTGTTTGCAGCACATGAGCAGGAGAAATGAGAAAGGACTGAAGGAGAATCCTTTGTTCAAAATTAACCACTGTCATGACCACTTGCTAGATCAGATCAGGAGTGAATATATTTCCTTAGGACATCAGAATTAACTGCAAGGATAAATGTTGTGTGGGAGCAGAGGCATGGATACCTTTCAATATATTAAGATTGGTGAGTCTGTGGATATGTCTCAGTACATCCTTATCAGTACATCCTCAAATCCAGGATAGCATTGGCTAGTATATATAGAAATTGTTCATCATTAAAATGTTTCCCTTCCTAAACAATATAGGCAATTGTGTTTATCCAAGACAACTCTATTTATTTATTATCCTTGATGCTAAAAAATTTCAAAATAAGTTGTTTATGTAACCTTTATTTACTATCTAAGCTCTTTGTGATTTGGTTTTTTAAGTGAGTAGATAAAGCAACAGTTTATGATATTTTCAAGCATGCCATGCTCCCTAGTCTCCCCCTACCTCTCACAAGACATTGGGTGACCAGGTTTGTAAGGGAATCCTTTAAAAGAGGACTGTACATGAACTGCCCAGTATCCTCTAAAGGCACATCTCTAAATAATTCTTGGAGAATAATGAAACCTTCTTAATTCAACTTCTACATATGCTCTTACCTGGGAGGCTAAACTGCACATTTCAGAGAACCGACAGAGAAGCGATGATTAGTAAAATCCAAGGATAGATATGGATGGACTCTTGGAATGTGTCACAGTTAGTGTATCATTTGTGATAACAGTTAAAGCCAGTATTTACCAAGTACTACCATCTGCCGGGCCCAAGGATATATGCTTTATAGTTATTATTGAACTTGATCTTTAGAGTAACCTTGGATCATTTCTTTACATATTATATAACATATTGTTAAACCTCATCTTCATAATAACCTTAGATATTTTTCTGCATTTATACTTATAACACAAAAGAGAAATATGGAACTCAGACCAGTTAAAAATGGATACAAGAGCATATAACTGATGTGAACATAGCTCTGCTGACTACAGAAACTGCTTCTGAGTAGTGATGTGGAAAGTCTTCTGGAACCAGTCTAGGCTGACAACCTGACTGAACCACTTATTGACTTCTATCTCCTTTAATAGCTCATTTATTGAACATGGTCTCAGCATCTTAATATACGAAGTAAGCACGATAGTGGCATTTATCATATAAAGGTGTAAGAACTTACGACGACAGACAGGTTCACATCTATTCCTTAGGACAGTGCCATGCACACAAGCACTCATACATGTGGCCCCGTTTTCTCTAGTACAGGGCTAGCCTTAGCAACTACTTGTGAAGCCCTGGTTACCTGCTGATCTCAGACATAGGCTTCCTAGAACATTGGTATGAAAGCTGCAGTTTCCTTTCATGGAAGCAGGTTGAGCAGCTTCAAGTTTTAAACATCTTTACTCATCAGGGTCATAGTTATCCAAAGTGAAGGGAAGAGGGAGAAGGGAAAAATTTGTTTTCTAAGCAGCCTTATATAACAAGCACTTTTCAAATACTCATTTTTTTTATTCCTCAGTATAAGACTTCTTTCTTACAGATAAGAAAACGGGAGTTAGGGAAATTAGATGATTACCCATCTCATCGATTTTACAAATTCCTTAACTAACACAGGGTCAGCTAATATCTCCAGTAGTATCAGAACATACACCAGAAATGAATGCTAAACCACTGCCTTTTGAAGAAGGAGGAGCTTTGGAAACATGACATTTCATTTACTAAACATTAGCCATGTGCCATATATGAGTATGTATGCTTTATAGGTTTGCTCATCTGGTCCTTAGAAGAAAGTCGAAAGTCGCCACCATCATCCCCCGTTAGCAAATGGAAGAAAGTGAGACATACAGGAAAGTCACCAACTTGGGGTCTCAGAGCTCCAGCTTATCTCTCCCTAGAATCCCAGCTTTTTCCCAGGAGGCCACCTGTGTTCTTCGTGTAAAAGCACAGCAAAAGAAAGAGAAAATTATTTCAATTTCACGATGAACACAGCTCCTAAATTAGAACCTACCAATGACAGCTGCTGGCTTTACCATCCCATCAGTCTATCCTCTTCCTCTTCCTAGATTAGAGTTCTTCTGTATTTCTTATGCTGGCTGTATCACTACCTCATCTTTGCAAATGGACTTGTCACATACCAGCTGTCCCCATGTAGAAGGTCATAGAATCACAACACCACCAATACATTTCAGCTTCTCCTGTTCTGTCTGCCAAGGTTTTCTAATGCCCTCCTTTCTAAGTTACCCTAAAAGAGATGAAGCTTTCACTGTGCTCTCTGTGGAAAGTTGTCTGGTTCAAAGCACAGGGAAAACCAGTGCCTGGCACAGCAGAGAATTCCTCAGGCTGGCCATGTAGTGTTTTCCATCTGTGGTTTGAGGCACTTCAGTAACAAGACCCTGACTGTTTTGTCTCCCCTCCTCTTTAGAAAACATCGATGATTCTTAAGTTGAAAGGAGATCTACCCAATCTATATGAGTACCCCAAGCTACTATTTATCCAAGTTCAAGCCACTTATCTGTAAGCCAAATCAAGTTAATAATACAAACAGTTGCAGGAAACAGAGGTAGCCAAAAACATGTGGGAAACCATAATGAATATTCAAGTAACGGGAACATAATACCACATCATCACGAGGGAAGGGACTTGAACAGTCCCTTTTTCCAGAACTGCATGCACCTCCTGTCTTAATGATGCATTTCCAAAGCAGTGAAACACCCTGTTACCCAACCTTACAGCTAACTGGCATCTGATCAGCACAAAGGGTTAACTAGTTAACACAGCTAGCAAGTCTGATCACAGCAGCAGTCGGTAAGACCATCTAGAATTAAGATTAAATCAGGCTTCATTTCTCATATTTTTTTTTAATTTCTGATATGGTGTCAACTTTTCAAAATCCCAAAAATATTTCAAAGCAAGCACTGTCTTATAATGTATGAAACATTATATCAAAATGTTTTTATTTTGACTTCTTTGGCCCTTTGCTAAGATTCATGCTGTTGATACCATTTAATCTTTAGAGCTCACTAGTATACTAAGAAGCCAAATTTCATTTTGCTAAAAATAATGATAGCTCTAGTATCAAATGATTTCACAATTTCCCCTTCAGTGCTTGAATTCATCATTGTAACAATAACAATATTTTTATATGGCGCCTCTCAGCCATATCATACAACTTGCCAAATAGGACCTACAGTTAGAACACATTAAACCCATTAGATTTGAGATAAAAACAAATAAGGCCATTTAAACTAGCATGCAATCATGGAAGATGGCCATAACAGAATAAATATGGCTTGGGACATCTTTAACCAAGGAACTCAAAGTATGACTGATTCGGGGTCAGACACATTCCAGAAACTCAAGACAACACGTGGTATGTACCACCAACTTGGATGGGTCATTCTTGTCTCATTCAGAGTTCAAAGGCACTATATATATCACTACTATTCTAATGAAATTTGACTCACTATTTTTAAATTCAAGCCACTTTTTATGTTTTATTTTCAGCTGCGTTGATTGCTCTGTGATAGTCCTCAGTATTGTTCACCAAATTTCCAGTTTTTACCTTCCAGGAATATAACTGAGTTCCATGTTTTGATGCTTGGTGCTATAATTGTGAATGGAAGAGATGTGCATACTGGCTCCAGGATAGAGTATTCAATTACTGATTGAAATTGTTGTAGGTCTCTCTTTTCCTGTATGACAATAGCAGTATAGGAGGTGGTGACTATTTCACCAGTCTGGAGATCTGTGATCTCACAATGGACATGTAGTGTGAGCAAGAAATATATCATTATGTTTCACCTACACTTCTTTGGGGATAATAGCATAATCTAGCCTGTTGATTCTGATCCTGTGCCTCAGTTTTTATATAGAGACCTATTTGTTGGGATCAGAGAAGGACTTCACTGAGTTAGTTTCTCAGAAATCCTTGAAAAATAATTCAGTTCAGACATTCCACATACTTTGAAACTGAATGATAATAGTCATTATTTATTGAGTACTTACATGTGTTAAGCATTTGGCAGAATGCTTTCCATGTATTACTATGTTTGATGAGCTAAATGACTTTAAAAGGTAGGATTTTAATGATACTATTTCATCAAAGGGGAAAGTAAGGTTAAGTAATGTTATCAGAATTGCACAGCTTATCAACTAAAGAATTTCATTAGAACTTAGGCTGGCTAAATACAAAGTGCATGCTAATAAGCATAAAGATGTACTTCCTTTCTGCATAATGTGGAAGAAAATCTGTTCTCATATCAGTGGCTGGATAAATACCATTCTTTAGCAGATGGTGTTAGAAAGCAGTACTGTGTTACAAATACTTATATATTTCATGATTGCTAATCCATTAAGGCATTTATCTTTCATTTGAAAAAGAAACTGGGAACTTGTGTTTTGATTTATCTATCTTGTTCCAATCCACTGAAATGTCTTAGTAGATTATCCATTTCCTACCAGAAAATATATGGCCCATAAGGAAATGCTATCCATATTCATTAGTGAGCATGCTGTCTCCCCTCCCAAACATGTTACCCAACCTTTCTACCGAGGTCACCTAAAAATGTCTGTCTGGAAGCAGCTCTGTCCAGAAAGTCTTATTCCAACACTTGTATTTGTTTCTAATCATTTCTCACATTTCTAAAACATTAAGAAGAGTCAAGAAACACCTTGCTGACAATGTGGTCTTGCCAAAATAATCAATTCTTTTCTTTCTTTGCCTTCTAAAATTCAAATATTCAATACAAGCTCCTTGGGTGCATTCCCAAGTTTGTTTGGTTAGACTTCACCATGGAAAACAAAATTGGTTCAGCTGAAATCTGTAGCCAGAACATTTTAAGCTTCATAGACCTTCAAAGTAGTGACCTTCTCCTCACCTCCTCTGTCTCTGTGCTCCATTAAGGAAAATACCGGAAGAAGTTTCCAGTCAGAGAAGCCAGAATGCATTTCGATTCAATTTTGAGAAGAGGAACTGAGCAGAGTCAGAGCAGGTGGTTATTTGTGGCTCTTACCTAAAATGAGCTTTGGAAAGTTCTCTGTAAGTCTTTGAAAGTCTTTCGTAACTTAATAAATTTTTGGACTTCTTAGTCTCTTATTAAAGAAATCAGCATTATATCTACATCTTTTTCTCTTCTTTCCCAAGAGTCTCTAAGATCATACAAATCATAGTCATAGTCCAAGAAAATTAAATAAAGCGAGGCTTCTAATCTTGCCATTGAGAAAAGAAGGATATGTTCACTATTTGCCAAAAGAATTGATCTTTACATTTCCGTCTGCTTTGCCTGTGCAGTGCAGATGGAAAGGTTTTAAGAGAAGGTCCTTGCTCTCTGTGCTCCTATCTCAGTGTTTGCAAAACCATCCTCTGGATAACAGCACTGTTATATCTTTGATAAACTGCGAGTCCTGGAAGCCATATCTATGAAATGTTACATACACACATTTCTGATTTTTCCTTCCACTTCCTTGGTCCAAAGGACTTCACAGTATGAGAACAACTTGTTCGCTCTGTCCCCCCTCAGCTATTCCATCTGCTGAATTGCACTAAGTATCCTGTGGACCTGGTCCATGAGCCAACCTGGGATGCATCTCAGCTGGGAAATCCCCGTGTCGACACTGTTCTCAAAGATCTGTTCAGGCTGACTTGGTAGGCAACCTTTCTTTTTCCCATAGCCCAGACCCAAAGGACAGTCACTCTTCTTGGTTCCATCCCTCTGGGGTGCATCCTTCTTTTAAATTTTATTATCTCTTGTCAACTTTCCTGAGACAAAAATTGATGTTTTCTCCATTTTTATATCCTCCATAGTGGCTACCAAATGCTACCTTTTTGAAATATAGCTGATGAAAGAATGAAAACAAAATAAAATAAAATAATCATTCCAGCTTCCCAGAGCCAAAAACTAAGCCACCCAAAATATAGAAATGAAAAATGAGAGTGAAGTCAAGGCTTGTAGATGGCTATATTTTGCATATATTTCTATATCAAGTCATCTTGTCTTCTTTCTTTTATGTGCAAATTCTACCAACTGCCTTCAAAATATATGGGGGAGGGTCATTAAAGAGATGGCTTAGGAGCTAAGAGCACTGGCTGCTCTTGCAGGGGGTTTAGTTCCCATGACCCACATGGTGGCTAACAACCATCCATAACTCCAGTTCCAGGGGATCTAATGCGCTTCTCTGACCTCCACAGGTATTGCATACACATAGTGCTTTTAAATACTCAAGCAAAACACTCATACACATAAAATAAAAATAAATAAATCAACCTGTATGCACGCGAGCATGTGTATGTGTGTGTGTGTGTGTGTGTGTGTGTGTGTGTGATGTGTGTGAATCCAAACACATATTAAAGCCAGCCTGGTTATAGCCACCACTATCTCTTGCTTGGATTTGTGTGAAGGCTCCCCACCCAGTTTATGCAAAAGCTTCCTCACGCTTTAGTTCTATTCTCAACAATAAAGTTGGAGACATCTTTTTTAAATTTTATTTATTTTTTTATGTGTATGAGTGTACTCCCTGCATGTAGGTTGGTGCACCCATGTTGTGCAATGCCGCGGGGGTCAGAAGAGGGTGTCAGATTCCCCTGGAACTGGAGTTAAAGATGGTTTAGCCGCCATGTAGGTGCTGGGAATTGAACCTGGGTCCTCTGCAAGAGTAGTCGGTGCTCTTAACCACTGAGCCATCTCCCCAGCCCCAAGGAGACATTTTTTAAATAGATAACTTCAATAATTTCATTCTTCTGCTCAAAATCCTGTGAAATTTATCCTTCCTTGACAAAGGACTATGGGCTCCACGAATGCGTTTTTCCTCTAAGCTACTTTCTAGTCTCTTTCTGCAATGCTTTTTCTTCACTTTGCTCCAGAGCCACAAGGGCCTCTGGCCCTTCGCAGGCGAGCCCCTGCTTAGTGCTCTTGTCCAGCTGTTTGCTATGTTCAGAGCAGCGTTCCTCCTGAAATAGTCTCCTAACTTTCCTTCAAGTCTCCTTTCAACTAACATCTTTTTTTCCTGGCTTCCTTTCCGTTGCCATGACAAATATCCTGATAAAAGCAGCTTCGGGGAGACAGAGTTTATTCTAGTTTACAATTCCAGGTTAAAGGCCATCACAGCAGGGACGTCACAGTGGCAGGAGCTTGAAGCAGATAGGAACGTGACATCCGCAGAAAAGAGCAGAGAGACCTGAAAACAACCATCCTTGACTGCTTGCTTCTTTATGTTCAGCTCTCTTTTTCCTACCTAGAGAATGGCACTGCTCATAGTGGGCTGGTTCCTCACACATATTGAGAGAAAACCCCCAGACATGCCTACAGGTCAAGCGCCACTCTGCTCCACAGCCCTCTGTAAACTGCTTTACTCTCTTGGGTAGTACTTTTGACATCTCTGACATTTTTATCAGCTTCCTTCTGCTACAATGTCCATTTCAGGGCAGGGAACATGGCCTGCTTTCCTCTACAAAACTTTCTGATAAAGAGAAAAAAAATGAATGGTTTGATTTAATGAAGCCTTGAATTCAATTTTCTGGTATTTATTACAATGAAATTCAATGTGTTGACAATCTCAGACCTCAAGATTCAGACAAAAATAATCCTGCCAAATAGACTCAAAGGCAAAATGAGACACCTTATTGAGAAGAACCCAAATAGGCAAGGATAAACCATATGTTTTTTCTCACTGCATGCCACTACACAACTTCTACTTCTGCTAACCATTAGGAAGATACATTTCAATATTCATTGATCCAACATTTCAGTAGTTGTGTGGAATTTTTGAGTACAAAGTTTCACTTTATAGGCTGGATTAAAAATAGTTATTCCAGAGAAGTTTTATGTCCTATAAGCAAAAGATCCTATTTTTTTTTTTTACAATTTTTTTTTCTAGAAGTACGGCAAATTGGGATGCTCAGTAAATATTTGCTAAATGAATAAATAAATGAAATGGACCCATTAATAAATAAGACATTAAAACATAACTACACAAAGAACGTTTCATTGTCTAGATGTTGGTGTAATACCAAATTTAAATTTTAGAAGCTAACATTTTATTATAAAAATAATATATAGGGTTTTTAAAATCCTGGAAGTTATCCCAGGAAAACGTTATCAGACATCTATTTTAAATAATATTTTTATTGAGGTTTTGTGAATTTCATATAATAGGTCTTAACAAAATTTAGACTCTCTACCTCATTTGTATCCCCCCATACCTCCCCTACCCAACTGCATGAATTCTGTCATGTATGTTAAGTCATTTTTGATCAAGCATTTGTACCCAAATGTCCTTCAGTGCAAGTTTATCCACTGGAGTCTTATCAGCCTATCTAGATTCTCTCCCTTAAAGAAGATCTACTCTCCTTTACCCAGTAGTTATCCGTTGCCAATAGTTCCTAAGCTAGGGTTGGAGCCTGCTGCCCATGTCCTTCATTCTATGCTGGGTTTTGTGTCAGACCTTTAATTTAAGAGAGCCCTCTCCTTTCTGCAGTACTAGGGACTTAAGCATGAACTCATTCATTCTAGGCAAGTGTCCCATCACTGAGCTACATGCCCAGCCTGAGACCTTTTTTCTAAATGTGCATTATTTCTTCTTGGAAGGACATAAATTTTTTATGTATTTTAAAATATTTTAAATTATATTTATCTACTTACATGTCCATGGTGTGTGGAGGTCAGAGGACAACTTGCAGGAGTCTGTGCTCTATTTCCACTATATGGGCCCTTGGGTGGTCAGGCCTGATGGCAGGTACCTGCACCCACTGAGCCATCTTTTAGGCTTTTAATGACTATTATTTTTCTGTTTGGAAAACATTATTCTTGTACAAATGTATATCTTGTACATTTATGTGAGAATGACAGCTTTTACAGCTGCACATTAATTTTCTTTCCCAAGTTTCCCTCTCCTAGAGGCTGTTGTAGATCTCAGAAAATAATGCTAATAATACATGTCTGCTGTGGCTTACAAACATTCAGTCTGTTATTGTTTCTTCCCCCTTTCTGTAGTCTCTTTATTAACTACTCTGATTAATGGTTTCAAAATGCCCTGCCAACTCCTTTTCATTTGAATTCTGTTCTTATTCTTCTTTACTATCTTTCAAATTATTCAAAGTCCTCCAGCACGCAGGTGAAAAAGAACTAATTAGCATTGAAAATCTGAAACATTATTCTTGTTTTCATAGTTTCATTATAACTGCGAATGTGGTCATTTTTAATGTACTAATTAGATGTATAAGTAATATTCTCTCTCCCCATGGAACTGTCTGTGCAGTTTCCAAGAACACAAAATCAGTAATCTTCTTCCAGTCCGGGTGGAGTTAGCCATTGTCTGTGCAATTTGTAAGGATATCTCTTCTCTAATCCATGCTGAGTGGGAAGGCATTCTTTCCACACTGGGACATCACTAATTTTGCCTGGCTGATTAACAATCCAGCTTAAGTAAATGAAAAATATGAAAGGAAATGAAAGTAGGCCAAAGATATGTTGTTAACCAAAAGAAAATTTATTTAAACAATATACAAAAATGGATTATAATTAGTAAGTTGATTCTTGGCCTCCAAAAGGCCCTCAATCTGGATTTGAGCTTGCTCATTTTTAGGAGTAATTGAAATATTTCCTCTATAATTATAATTCAAACAATAATTTGTTCAGGTCTCTTTTTAAAGATAGCACAAAGATAAACCTCAATGTAGTTGACCTCATCAATATGATCATATATTCTAAATAATGAGAACCAAATGTAAAATGTTACATTTTAAGGTCTCTTGGCTTAAAGATTCATAGAACCAAAAGGCTTCATCCACAGAACAGTGCACAGACAATCACAAGTCAGCATTTCTTGAGGAACAATGAGAAGAGAAAAATTTGTTAATTATGTCAACAGAAACTATTATCTATATGTTTCCTTTTGATTAACAGAGAATAAGTTGCATTGATTATTTTTAGTTGCCATGATAAGATGCCATGACCAAGAGCAATTATAGAAGGAAAATTTGATTTAGGATTATAGTTCTAGAGGAAGAGTCTATAATGGTAGGAGAGGCATGGCCGCAGGTGGTCAGAGCAGTAAGCTGAGAGATCACATCTCTTTCCACATGCAGGAAGCAGGGAAAGTGACAGGAAGTTGGGAAAGGCTATAAACCTTCAAATCTCACCCCCATGACATGCTTCCTCTAGCAAGGCAACACTTCCTGAAGGCTCTATAACCTCCCAAACAGTGTCACCAACTGGGGATTAAGTGTTCCAATATACAAGCCTATAGGGAATACTTCTCATTCAAACCACCACATGTATGGATAAGAAATATCCTAATTAAGTTCCCATGAGAGACTTTACATCCCATAAATGAAAAAGCCTATATATTATAACAATAATGAGTTACAAATCCAAGACTTCTCCTTGGTTTATACTTTTTCTGAATGACTTTATACCTGAAGATGAAAAGATATGTTACAAAACAGTTTCTATAAGGAAAGCTACTGAAAAGAGAAGTCATAATATAAAAACATCCAAATGAATGGGATATGTTTTATGAATAACCACAATTTTGTTTCATATGAAGGCACACATTCAAGACACACATACATATGTGGCCACTGTGTTGTGACAGACTGCCTAGGCTAGTGGTTTGACAGCTAATCCCATGGAGGGTAGTCCAGAAAGTTCAGTTCCTCTTCCTGGACAAAATGTGGAAGTGAATATGCTTAAATCCTGTTTTAAAAGAAGAGGCTTGATGGTTTTCTCTATCCTTTATTGTTGAAAATGATTTTACCAAAGGGAAAATAGATGCATCAATGCCTTGGGTGTTTGCTAAAATGTGCATAAGAGGCTTCCTACCACAAATTTCCAGCTCACCCGGACAAAAATGTATATTTCCGAGCTACATTTATACCTTTTTAGCAATAGGATTTATTGTCTGAATTTTGTATAAAGATGTCAGAAAAAGTCGGGTGTGTTGGCACATGCCTTTAATCTCAGCAGAGGCAGGCAGATCTCTGTGAGCTCAAGGCCAGCCTGGCCTACATAGTGAACTCCAGGCCAGCTGGGACTAAAGAGGGACCCTATCTAAAAAAAAAGTCAGAAAAAATATTACTAAGAAAATGAAATATGAATAAAATATTATATAAAGATAAATAACTTAGGTTTTCAAGTCTGACCAAAAGAGAGTAACCCCCTCCCCTCTTCTCAGGCTGTCCCTCTTACAACTGAAAAACATTAAACAGGCAACAGAGCATATGGAAATTATCAGAGGTGAAAAGAAGATGGTACATGACCAAGGGACATGGGCTTGGGAAAATAGCACTGGGGAGGGGTTTTTTGGTTTTGCTGTTGCTTCCAGTGGAACACAAAAACTTCTAAGCCAAAAACATCTACACGGATGGACCACGAATGCTGAGAAAGACCTCTTAGCCAGAAGACTGATAAAACTACTGAACCACAAATCTTTTTGGCAATGCCTGCCCTACTCTGGCCAAACACCAATGACACAACCGTCCACTCCCACCGCTATGGAGTTCTAACTGGGTTAGGAAGTCTGGATAATGTCTAGAGTCTCATAATATCTACATTCCTGAACATAAAAAAAAAAACCTACTCATCCTAACAATAAGGAAAATAACAACTTGAGTGAGAAAATACAACTAACAGATGTCAACATCAACACAAATCAACTACTGGAATTATCTAACAAAGATTTAAAAATCGGTCAACATAAAATGCTTTGTAAGTTACTATAAATTAGGAAATTGGAAAAACCTAAACATCAGAAGAAAAATAATTAAAAGAACAAAATACAAAATATATAACTGAAAAATACAATACTCCCACACAGATAGGTTCAATGAAAAAGTGAAAATGAAGGGCAGAGAGGGATAGCTCAGCAATTAAGAGCACTAACTGCCCTTGCAGGGGACCCCAATTCAGTTTCCAGCACTCACATGGCAGCTTACAATCTTCTGTAATTCCACTTCTAGGGAATCTGATGCCCTCTATGGCTTCTGAGAGTACTGTGCATGCACAAGGTCCACATTACATATAATACATAAAACAAATATATGTATATATATTTTTAAGTGAATATTACAGAAGATAGAAAACTTAAGGGCAAGTCAATTAAATTTATCAATATAACAACAGAGAGAAAAGAAGCTGAAAACAGTTAAGAGACTCATGAATATCTAGGACAACAAGATCACTAACTTTTTTGTTCTTTAATTAATTTGTTCTTTGACACTTTCAGACATGTATGTAATAGAGTCTGATGACTCCCACTTATATTCCCTCCCACCACTGTAAGTTTACTCTATTTCTTACAGATTCCTTCCCACATGCTTGTCTTTCTGTATTGTTTTCTGACCCACTGAGTTCAGTCAGAGCCATCTGTGTGACCATGGGTTTGGAACAGTCCATTAGAGCATGGTGGGTTCAACAGTGACTACAGAGCTAAAGACAATGAACTTTCATTTCTTAGAATCTATCAGTAGCCACTAGCTCCTTGGGGAAGGGTATGATCCTCTGAGACTTTCCCATATCCATGTCTAGCTATTGACAGAGCCAGTACTGTGCATACCCACTGCAGGTACTGCAGCTGCTGTGACATCATGATTAGCATCTATGTCACTGTCTACCTAGACCAAAGGACCATCATGGAAAAAGGAGAGAAAAGACTCTACGTGCTGCAACCACAACGGGGGAAGCACATTTCTGGGAAAGGGTTTTGAGGGTTTACAACCTTGCCCACTTCCTGTTCTCTCTTTTTGCTTCCTCTGTGTAGATGAAATGTAGCTTCCTAACACTGCAAGCAAGCCGTGCCCTCCCTGTCATGATGGGCTCTAGACCTCTGGAATTAAAATCAAATTTTTTTCTCCTTGAGTAGCTTTGGTTGTGGTATTTTGTCACAGCAACAGGAAAGTAACTAATACAAAAGGTTTGTGGTTCATACCACATGGTCAAGTGTCTCACAAGAACTACCCCACTCCTTGATATCAATTTTCTGTATTACTTAATTTCTCTGCTATGGTTATAAAATACCTGACAAAAGCATTTTAAAGAAGGAGTGTATTTTGGCTGACAGCTTGAGAAGACACAGTTTATTATGATATAGAAAACAGGGTCATGGGAAGGTGAGGAATTCGGTCTTATTATACTGCAGCCAGATAACAGGGAGGGAAGAATGCTGGTACTCGGCTGACTTCTTTGTCCATTTTCATTCAGTATGTAACCCCAGTCCACGATACAGTGCTCTGCATAGCCTGCTTTCTGCCTCAGTTACGTCATCTCTCTGGAAAGTCTCTTACAGGCAGGCCCAGAGGTATGTCTCTTCAGTGATTCTAAACCCAGTGAAATAGACAACCAAGATTAATGGACACAACAACTAAAACCTAATTTCAAGAAAATCGAAGATAAGAGGCTGGCTGAGATTATAGCTCTGTGGTGGAGCATTTATGTCATGAGTTCTATGCCTGTCTAAGGAAAAAGAGGAAGAGGAAAAGGAGGAGAAGAAGAAAGAAAAGAAGGTTAAAGAGAAGGAAGAGAGAAAAGAATTGGAGGATAAGGAAGAAGAGAACATTTGATGATTTATTTTCAGTGAAAGAAATAACAAATCTTTCCGAAACTAGCTAGATGGAGCTTACAAGTGGATATATAAAGATATGAAATGATTTACCAAACCCAGGGCTTCATAAGATATGCATGAAGATTTACATCAAACCAGAACAAAACTTTGCTTCAAATGTAAGAACACTGTCCATTTTTTTTTAATTTTTGTAAATAAATAACATTACATAAAGCAACTAAAGTATTTTCCCCTGCCAAGTTACTGGGAATACTGGAGATAGTGCTCATCATATAACAGAAATCAGGGTTATATCAGGTGGTGGGCAGCAAAGGTATGCTCTGTATTGAAATGAATTCTGGAAACCTGGAAAAAAGAATGTGGGTGTTGTTGGAAGGAGAGTATTAGTGAAAGTTGATTTCCATGATTAATAATTCAACATGTAAGTTATGTGGTTGGTGCTTATAACAAATCATTTGAAAATCTTGGATATTGAATACATGATATAAGTGGGAAGAATCTAAAGCAAATTTATAATCTGAAAATTAGATTTTAATCCTACTGCTCATTTGCTTCTAAACTTTGGATAAATCTGGAAGAGATGAAAGACCAGATTCCAGAGCTATTAGCCTGATGAAATAGAAGGAACTATTTTGAATCATACTGTCCTTCAGCCCTATATGAATATTTAAATTAACACCAAATTGAATTAAATTAAATTTATTAACTCAACTAGCATTTTTTTCAGGGCTAGAAAGTCACATAAGGCTAATGACTTTCATTCTAAACAGTATAGAATACATTTCTTTCTTTTTTTTAATTTATTTTTATTGATGCTTTGTGTATTTCATACATAATTTTCCAATTCAGTTCAGGCATATATCCCCTTTCCTTCCCCCCCACCCCACCCCTACCCATCGCAGATCGTGCATTCTGCCGTAAGTTTTCTGCATCTTTCTCTGCTTTTTTGTTTTGTTTTGTTTTCATTTTTTTTAACAATAGGTGATAATCTGTGAGTACAAGCATCCTTCATGTAAAACCAATTTGCAAGCAGTTGTGCCCAAACCCACACAGCTCATGGGTCCCACCATCCTGAAAGGGGGGGCTTGTATGTTCTATCATCTCAGCTCAGCACTAGATAACCTAGACTAGATAATTTGGGAAACTAGTACAAAATCCCAAAGTAGTTTTTAATATATCATTTCACAAATGACACTCCCAAGAAGCAGAGTTGGAAAGAACTCACAGCATCATGTCAGAGCTTTGGCCACAATCATTCTCCCTTTATCCAGTCTAAGCATGAACACCCTTTCCTATAACAGATAACCCAATTTCCTCAATCTTTGCATCTTAAAAAAATTAATGTTCTGCAAGACTGATAGACTTTGATGGGGATTGGAAAAATTAATATAGTAAAAATGTCCATTCTACCCAAATTAATATACAAATTTGATGCAATCCCAATTAAAATCCCCAAGAGTTTCTTCACAGACTTAGAAAAAGAAATCCTTAAATTCATATGGAAAAACAAAAGACCCTGAATCACCAAAGCAACCCTGAATGAAAAGAACAATATAGAGGGGATCTCTATACCAGACTTCAAACCATACTACAGGGCTATAGTCATAAAAACAGCCTGGTACTGGCACAAAAACAGACCCATAGAACAATGGAACAAAATTGAAGATCCAAACTTGAGCTCATACAATTTCTGCCTCCTTGTATTTGACAAAGGGACCAAAAAGGCTCAATGGAGGAAAAGACAGCATCTTCAGCAAATGGTGCTGGCAAAACTGAATCACCATTTGTAGAAGAATAAAATTAAAACCCTACCTCTCACTCTGTATGTACAAAACTCAACTCCAAATGGATCGAAGACCTCAACATGAAACCCCAAACTCTGAAAGTGATACAAGAAAACGTTGGCAGCAACCTACAAGATACAGGCATAGGAAAAGACTTTCTAAATCAAACAGCAGCTGTGCAGGAAATAAGGTCAACAATTGACAAATGGGATCTCATTAAACTCAAAAGCTTCTGTACAGTGAAAGAAACAATCAATGAAGTAAAGAGAAAACCCACAGACTGGGAGGAAACCTTTACCAGTGATATATCTGACAAAGCATTAACATCCAAAATATATAAACTACTCAAAAAACAAAGACGTAAGAAAACAAATGACCCACTCAAGAGATGGAGTAAAGAACTGAACAGAGACTTCACAAGTGAGGAAATAAAGATGGCTGAGAAACATCTTAAAAAGTGTTCAATGTTGTTAATAATTAAGGAAATGCAAATTAAAACCACTTTAAGATATCATTTCACTCCAATAAGACTGGCTAAAATCAAAATAACAAATGATACCAAATGATGGAGAGGTTGTGGGCAAAGGGGAACACTCATCCACTGCTGGTGGTAATGTAAACTCTTACAACCAATATGGAAAGCAGTGTGGAGAAGCCTTAAAAGACTCAAAATGAGTCTACCACCTGACCCAGTCATACCACCCACAAGACTCATCCTACTGCAGAGATGCATGCACATCTATGTTTATTGCATCTCTCTTCACAATAGCAAAGAGCTGGAACCAACGGAAGTGCCCCTCAACCAATAAGTGGATAGAGAAAATGTGGTACCTCTACACAATGGAGTTGTATGCAGTGGAAAAGAAAGATGATATCATGAATTTTGAAGACGTCATAATTTTGGTATACATGTGAAGACCATATATGCATATTTTGGAGCAATACAAGTTGGAAGGAACAACACAAAAGGATTGGGTCAAAGAACTGACTGAAACAGTAAACTTCAGCCTAAAACAATAAACCTCTGCATAGAAAAACTTTAAAAAGACAGAAAAAAAGATGTAAGACATGTATGGCAAAATGCATGAACTTGGGTGGGGGGGCATGGAAAGGGGAATGAGTCTAAATTGGACTGAGAAATATTTTATGAATTGCACAAGACTTCAATAAAAACATGAAAAAATAAAATAAAATAAATTAATGTTCTTTAGAATTGTTTCATGTCTTCAAATATTTGAATACTTTATTGCTTGCTCACTGGTTCCATTCTCACTGTGAATGTGTTTATATCTCTGATGATATATCCCTTGTTCGAAAATTAAGAACCATTTAGCAGGTCCTCGGATCACATATGGTTTGTCTTCTTCCTTATGGTAGATAATCTATCTCTATTTTTACAGAAAAAAAATTATCACCAGGTGTCTTTTAGTAAACAAATCAGTTTATTTGTGATGAGTTTTTAGTCAAGAGCCTACAGTCTGGATGATGTGTCCCACTGTACCATCTAATTGAAGCATTTCATGAATACTGATTCTAATAAGGTTTCTGTAAAATGCCCACCAAAGTACTTTAGAATACTAGTGAGGTCTGGTGGCAAAGTCATTAGCCCTGTACATTTTATATCAGATGCAGAAGTGGAGCCGCCTATATCTTTCTCCAGGTAACTGACAAAATATTAACAATGAAGGATGATTTTATGTCCTTTAAAAATTTTTACTACCAGCCTAACAATCCTCAGAACATGGATCCAACTATCCACATGTCAGTTCAGTTTTACTACACTACATTTCTTTCTTCTCTCTTAGGCACAAAGACATACTTACAAATCTGAGTCTTATTGAATTGAAAACATTATACTTAATATCTCCAAGAAAGTTAAAAGCAAATGCTGAATTTTGTTTATTTAAGATGACAAGAAAACTCGACAGCACAAAAGAGAGCTCATTCACATTGGAGCAATCAGGCAATTAGTCTTAGCACCCCACAGTGGGCAATTCTAACATTTCACGTGGAAACAATACTGTGAAAAATTCATCATACTTCTATTGATTTCCAAACAATAGTCAAGGGTGGAGTCCGACATAACTGAATTCTTATTGGTATGATCTTTTCTAGTCTGTCACCTAGTGGACCTGTTACATGAAACTCTTTGAAATAACTGAGAGAAGAGAACTGACTGCTCCCAGTGCTGCCTTTACCACTGTCCAGCCCGGAAGCTTCATACCCAAGTCTCATATGGATTCTTTCAGCATAGAAACAAACACAGCAAGGTTTGTAGCCCCTGACCTCAGACCAGGTGGCTATTCATTAATGAGGAGTGTGGTCAACAACTAGGAAAGGAAATGTTCCAGAGAAATATTGTAAGACATAATTATTCTTAATGTTTCTCCCAGCTTGAAAATGGTTTGTGAACATGCCTTCTATTCTAAAAATATAATATATTCTGGGACTTTAAAGAAGGGACTCTGGGAAATTAGCTAGTAAATGTACAAGTTAAAATGACAAAGCACTAAGAAGTCTTGCTTCTCCTCCAGAAAAAGGTCAGTTAGATCAATATTTACTAAGGAAATTTGTATTACAATGGGAGAAATAGCATAGCAGGCTAAAAATAAAACTTTTTTCCACATAAGGAAATTTCATTTTTTTAGTTTTTGAGAATGTAACACATGAGTATTATATTTACATCATTTCCATTCCTATCTCTCCTCCCCTTTCTAATCTCTCTCAGGTTCCCCCTAGTCCCTCCCAAGTTCATGACCACTCCTTCTATAATTATTATAGTTACATACAAGCACACATATATGACATTATGAAATTCCCCCCATCCACACTGGCATGTTGACTTGTCTTGTTTTGTCAGCCATATTGTTGAGATCTCATCGGTGCAGATTCCTGGTCATGTCTAGAAGGCACGATCTAGGAGCAGGCATCATGGTCCTTAGGCTCTTACAATCTTTCTGCCTCCTGTCCAGTGATGGTCCCTGAACCTTAGTGGTAGGGGCTGTATTGTAGATGTACCAGTTGCAGCTGAGAACCCCACAGTCACTTATTCTCTGCATTGACCCACTGCAGATCTCTGTAGTAACCTCTGTTGCAAAAAGAAGCTCCTTTGAGGAGGGATGAGAGCTACAATTAACCATGGATATAAGGAGTGTTTAGAATGCAGTTAGAAGTTGGAGGTTTTAATTGTACTTGGTTCTCCTCTAAGGTCTATGACCCCTCCAGCCAGGGGTAGTTGGTTAGGGTTAAAGTACCGGGATACAACCAAGTGAAATGGCAATAGCCTACATTGTTTTGGAGTTCTTTTGAGACCCCCTAACCAAGAGCTTGATAGGAAGTGTCCCATGCTTGGCACTGTGGGTCTATGAACTAGTCTGTGATTCTTGGGGAGAATACTATTATCCAGTGTGGCATAACTCCTCTTACACTATAGGTATACACACACATATGCACTCTCTCACACATATATGCAAAACATATACATATGTAATATATATTTTTAATTAAGTTTACATATTTCACTATGACTTTTTTCAAATATCCTTGGTGTTCTCTCCCCTTCCTCCCTCTCCTTCTGTATTGTCTTTCCAACCTCCTCCCCAGTTGGAGTTCTGCACCTGTTTTTCTCCTTTTGGTCTTCATAGTTCCTGTCTCCTACTATTCCCTCTCTAGAGCTCTTTTTCCCCACCCCAACCCCCAATCTACTTTCCTGGCTCTGGAGTTACTTGAGGTTATATGCTCAAATCAAAAGATTTAGGGGTAGAATCCACATGTAAGAGAAGAGGTGGCACTTGTCTTTCTGAGTCTGGGGTACCTTGCTCAGTACAATGCTTTCCAGTTCCATCCATTTACCTGCAAATTTTGTGATTTCATTTTTATAACAATAGAATTCAATTCTGCATCTGTATCACATTTCCATTATGCAAACATCAGTTAAGGACATTTAGGCTGCTTCCATTCCCTAGCAATTGTGGCGAGTGGCAATGAACTTGGCTGAGCAAGTTTGGTTATATGCCAAGGAGTGGTGTGGTGGGTAATATAATTAATTTTTAGCTCTCTTACAATTCTTCACATTGATTTTCAACTGTGGCAGTGTTTTGCAACCCAGTCATCAGGGAATAAGAGTTCCCTTTCCCTAAATCTTCCCCAGCATTCGTCAGTTGCTTGTTAGCCAGTCTGAGTGCAGTAAGATTCAATCTCAAAGTAGTTTTAATTTGCATTTCTCTGATTAAGGATGTAGAAATTTTTAAAAGAGATTTCTTGGTCATTTTTATGTCTTCTTTGGAGAATTCTGTTCAGATCCGTAGCCCATTTGGGGAGAGGGATTTATTTATTTGTATTTTTATGTGTGAGTATTTTGCCTGCTTGTATGTAAGTATACCACATGCATGCAATGTCCATGGAGGCTAGAAGAAAATGCTAGATTGCCTTGAACTGGAGTTATAAATGATTGTGCTGAGAACAAATCCAGGTCCTCTGCAAGAGCACCCAGTGATTTAAATGCCAAGTCATCTCTGCAGCCCCTCCGTACCCTGTTTTTGTTTTTTGTTTTTTTTTTTTTCTTTTCATAGTCTGTTTTTGTTGTTGTTATTATTGTTTTTATTTTTTAAAAAAACAGTCATTTGTTTTTCTGGGTTTTTTGTTGTTGTTGTTGTTGTTTTGTTTGGTCTTTTTTAAGACAGGGTCTCCCTGTAGCTCCAGCTATCCTGGAACTCACTATGTAGACCAGGCTGGCCTTAAACTCTCAGAGATCCACCTACCTCTGCTTCCCAAGTGCTAGGACTAAAGGTGTACCCCACCATGCCTGGCTCTGGTTTTTGGTTTTTGAGTTCTTTGTATATTCTTTATATTAATTATCTATTGGATGTATAGTTAGCAAAGCTTCTCTATACTTTGTGAGCTTCTACTTCACTTTTGTTGTCTAGATACTTTTTATTTTAAGGAGGTCCCATTTGTCAATCACTGTCCTTAATTCCCGAGTGAATGGAGTCCTGTTCAGAAACACCTTTCCTCAATC
Source organism: Rhizomys pruinosus (assembly GCA_009823505.1). Classification (NCBI taxonomy): domain Eukaryota; kingdom Metazoa; phylum Chordata; class Mammalia; order Rodentia; family Spalacidae; genus Rhizomys; species Rhizomys pruinosus. Next base: position 1,236,255 of record VZQC01002773.1, read on the forward strand.
TTTATCTTTTTTTTCTTTTTTTTAGACAGGGTCTCCCTGTAGCTCCAGCTGTCCTGGAACTTACTCTGTAGACCAGGGTGGCCTTGAACTCACAAAGATCTGCCTGCCTCTGCCTCCCAAGTGCTAGGATTAAAGGCGTCCACCACCACCCAATCTTTATCTTATATGGTATGTTTTCTTCTTCACCAGGTCAGGTTTCACAGCAAGGTCTTTGATGTATTTGGACTTGATTTTTATGCAGGGTAATAGATAGGCATCTAATTTCATTCAGAAGAATTTCATCATTCTTCTGAATGAAATTAGATGCGTTTTGGGCATCCTTATCAAATATCAGGTGGCTATAATTTCGTGCACTCAGGTTCAGGTCTTCTATTTTGCTCCTTTGATTTGCATGGGTGTTTTGTGCAAGCATCATGATGTTTTTATCACTATAGCTCTTTAGCATAGCTTAAAATCTGGTGGGATACTCCTCCAGAATGCTTTCATCTCAGGATTGCTTTGGCTATCTGAGGTCTTTGTGCTTCCATATGAATTCTATGAAGAATGTCATGGAAATTTTGACAGGGATTGCACTGGATCTGTGGATTGTTGGATGGTCATTTTCACAACATTAGTTCTGTGTCAGTACATGATCCTGTGTGGTCTTTCTAGCCGCTAGTATCTTCCTTACATTCTTTCTTTGTCAATTTAAAGCTTTTGCTGTAGAGGTCTTTTACCTCTCAAAATTGATTTTATTTATTGTGAATGGGAGCATTTCTACAAGTGCTTTCTTAACATGATTGTTATTGGTATCTAGAAAGACTACTGAGTTTTTAACTTTACTATTTTTCTGACCTTCCTTATAATTTTTTGGTGGAATTTTTGTGATCTTGTCTGTATAAGATCATCTGCAAATAGAGATAATTTTACTTCTTTTCTTATTAGTATCCCTTTAATTTCCTTCTTTTGTATTATTAAGCTCTAGCTAGTACTTTAATAAAGCACTATATTGAAAAGGACTGGAGATAGGGGACAGCCCTGTCTCAGTCCTGATGTTAATGAGATTACTTGCAGGTTTTCTTCACTTCAGGTGATATTCACTGTGGTTTATCACAAGTGGGTTTTATTACATTGAGGTTTATTCCCTCTAATACTATTTTCTCTAGCAATTTTATCATGGGAACAAGTTGAATTTTGTCAAAGACCTTTACTGCATCTATGGAGATGATCATTTAACTTTTGTCTTTGAGTTCATTTACATGATTTGTTACATGTATTGACTTAAGTATGTTGAACCATCCCTAAATCTATGTGATAAAGCCAACTTGATCATGGTGGAAGGATCTTTTCAAATATGCAATATGTAGGTTGCAAACATTTTATTGAGAATTTTTGTGTCTATGTTCATTAGAAACATGTGTATGTCCAAAGTTCTCTTTTTTATTGAGTCTTTTCCTGGTTTTGTATACCAATTTAATACTGGCTTCACAGAAGGACTTTTAAAGTACTTCTTCTGTTTCAATTTTAAATAATTTAGGAAGAATTGGATATAGTTCTTTTTCAAAGGTCTTATAGAATTCTTCTGTAAATCCATCTGGACCTGGGCTTTTTAGTTGGAAGGCTTTATTACTGTTTCAATCTCCTTATGTATGAGTCTATTTAAGTTGTTGATCTCTTCTTGGTTTACCTTTAGTAGTTTGGATGAATCCACAAATTTGATAATTGCTTTTAAGTTCTCCAACTTAAAGTAGTTTAAGTTTTTAAAAATATTCCTTTATAATGCTCTAAATGTCTTTGGTGTCTGTTGTAATCTTTCCTGGCTAATGTCTGAATCTCTTAATTCAGGTCTCCTCTTACTTTCTTTTGGTTAATTGAACTAAAGACCTGTTAATCTTGTTTATCTTTTCAAAGAACCACCTTTTAAATTAATTGATTCTTTGTTTTCATTGGTTCTATTTTATTCATTTTTCCTTATTTTTATTTTTTCCTGTATACTAGATTTGGGTTTGGTTTGTTCAGGTTTTTCCAAACTCTTTAGTTACATCATTAAGACACTTATTTGTGCTCTTTCTGATTTTTTTATTTTAGGCAGTTAAAACTATAAATTTTCCTCTTCAGACGCTTTTTAACGTGTCCCAGAGGCTTTTTGTATGTTCTTTTTATTTCAATTCTGATAAATTTTTATTTCTTTCCTGATTTCTTCTTTGACCCATCATGAAGCAAGCACTGTGCTGTTTAATCTTCATTAGTTCATGTAAGTAGTAGAGAGTCTTTTGCTTATGACTTTAAACTTTATTGCAGCACAGAGCTACTCAATTTTTCTGCATTTATTATTTGTTTTGTGTCTCAGTATGTGCTCTATGTATATTCTTTGGTGTTTGGGTATAATATTCTGAAGATAACTCTATAATGCCGTTTAATATTTATATTTCTATGTTTATTTTGTTGTTGCTGTTTTGTTTTATGTATTTTTGTTTTACTTTGTTGTTTGTTTTGAGACAAGGTCTCCCTGTAGCCTTAGGTGGCTTGGAACTCATTATGTAGACCAGGCTGGACTTAATCTCACAGAGATCCACCTGAGTGCTGAGAATAAAGGCTTATACCACCACACCCAGCTCTCTATTTATTCTTTTATCCAGATTATATGATTTGTCAAGTGGAAAAAAATGGGGTATTGAAATCACCTATTATTGAGTTTTGGTTAATCTAGATCTTGAAGCACAGTAGTAATTTAAATATGAAATTGGATGTACCAGACTTTGGTGCATATATGTTTAATATTACAATATCTTCTTGGTTAATTTTTCCTTGGTGTTGAATGAAGTGTTCTTCTTTAGCAGTCCTGATTAATTCTGATTTAGTCTATTCTGTACGATATCAGGTTAATGATGTCCACTTGTTCATTGGTCCCATTTACTTGGAATACTTTTTCATTCTTTCACTCCAGGGCAGTGTTTATTTTGATAAGGCAAGGTGATTTACTTATAAACAACAAAAGAAGCATTCTATTTATTAATCTAGTCAACTAGATTGACTAGATTAATCTTTTTCATTAAGGCCAAGGTGTGAGAAATGAGAGCAAACAGACATGGAGACTAGGCATGGGAGAAATGTCAAGTCCTGGACCAGTACCAGCTTGTGGAATGAAATAGTCCCTTTTACATGCTACTTTGTTAATAGAAGTAGTAATACATGCAAGTGACCAAAACGTCAAGAGAGATAATTTTGTAGTTATTCTTGGTTTAACTGGTGTCAGAACACCAAGAAGTATTAATGTACAAAAAACATATGTGGTTTGCTGTGCTAACTTCTAACTTGGGCAGTCAACGAGAGACAGAGTATCATGCCATCATATCACATTGGATATCCACAGTGACTGAATGAGAGTAAATATGTTCCCCACTTAACATCAAGGAATGAAAAAGCTCTAGAAGCCTAGACTTTCCCAAATGAGGAAAGAGACCAAGGTACTAGGGCTGTCAGATTCCATTTCTGGGTACTTCTCATGACTCTGCAATGCATCAGTATCCCCAAAGACATCAAGACTTAGGGACATCCACACCTCTGCAAGTGGGGTGCCCTTTAAGTATGATGAGTACCTTCCTATCACTCATAGTCTTTCATCGCTCTGACTACTCATTACATAAGAACCCCTGTCACCAACATGTGCTATTGTCCTGAAGCTTGAGTGACTAGTACACAAACTTAAAACACAGGCTATTGACCTACAAGAGTGCCCTTAACTTTGTTAAGTCCCCACTTGCCCTTTTTGCCAATGTGAGAGCCTTATATACTTCCTTCCTTCAGTAGGTTCATTACCCTACAGACCTACAACTAACTCTATTGACTTTTGGCTGAACAGTAAGGAGAATCTCACGTAGAGATGGATTTCTAGGAATTCCATGACTAACTACTAGTATCCTGTATTATACACTGTTTGCATTATACAGGGCTTCATGTTGCCCCTAGATCATATTGTTTCTATGAGGAAGTATATTTAGATTTTCACATGACTGCTCTCCAAACAAAGTTTAAGAAGTAAACCGATTTGTAAGTCGGGCATCCTCTGTCTTCCAGCACGGGTTGTTCTTGGGTTTGGTCTCTCTGACTTATGTCCAACTTCTGGGTGGCCTAAGCAGGCTATTGTTCCTCTGAGGCTACAGCAGGCATAAGCAATGAAGAAAAGGTGAAAGTTCTGGGAGAAATTCCTAGCATCAGAAGAAGGGAATGAGAAGAGGGAAGAATCCAGAGCTGGAATCATTCATTAGCCACTGAGAACTGGGAGAGCCACTGCTGTTGACAGGTTACAGGCCTTTTACCAAAACTGAGTGCATAACTTTTAGAGAGGATGAATGAAAGCTGTGGAGGAAACACAGACTGGCATCAAGCAGGTCTGAGGGCAATCTGAAGCTTATTAGAAACTGTGATTTAAAGGTAAATATTTACCCTTCAAGAATCCATCTTCTCTCTTTTTATTTAAACTTTTATTTTATTTTATTTGTTTATGTATATGAATGTATTGTCTGCACGTAGGTTTGTGCACCCGTGTCATGCAATGCTGCGGAGGTCAGAAGAGGGTCTCGGATTCCCCTGGAACTGGAGTTCTCCTGGAATTGGAGTTACAGACTGTTCTTAGCCGCCATGTGGGTGCTGGGGATCGAACCCGGGTCCTCTGAAAGAGCAGTCGGTGCTCTTAACCACTAGGCCATCTCTCCAGCTCCAAGAAGGTTCCATCTTCTGAACTCTAAATTCCAGACAATGCTGACTTCCCTGAGTATTTGTGAAGATCAAAGGAAGTATTCAAATGGGACTAGCAAGATATTTGGTAAAGCAGAGCAGAAAAGAACACTGCTTTCTGTGGGTCTCCTCCCTTAGAAGAAGCAGAGTCCTGTAAGTGGATCTGAATTCCACACCAGTGAGACCCTCCCTGTACTTTTAAGGTTTCTGTCTTCTGTGTTGTCCTCTGAGAACTTTGAGGGGCAGCAAATGAATTAGCATACTTATGAATGTCTGTAAATAACTCATCAATAAGTAGAATTAATTTGATATTTGAAAAAATGAACAATCCAATTGTCCCAGAAAAATAACTCTGGGCAAGGGGAAAGGAAAAACAAGCTGCTGCAGTAGGTAGGGGCCAAAGGAGCTGAGATTTGAACTGTACTCAAGCAAAGAGAGGGGGGAAATTGTCTAGGTAGAAAGGCTCCAAGCAGACACAAGAGCAAGTACATTTAAGAGATCAGTATCATCTTTTTTTTTATTAATTTTATTTATTTCTGTATGTGTATGAATGTACTGTCTGCATGCAAGTCTGTGCACCCGTGTCGTGCAATGCCACGGAGTTCAGAAGAGGGTCTTGGATTCCCCTGGAACTGGAGTTCTCCTGGAATTGGAGTTTCAGACGGTTCTCAGCCGCCATGTGGGTGCTGGGGATCGAACCCGGGTCAGTATCATCTTAGACCTGACTAAGGGCCAGTTAAGTAGAACCTCTGAGATTGGAACTCGTGACAGAAGGTAGAGGCATGGAAGCAAAGTTCGCTTTCTGATGAGGACGTGCTGCTTAGCTCTGTGCAGAGAAGTTCCTTGCGAAGTCTTGAGTGTGGAGTATAAGCTTAAAATTAACCCTTTAAAAATTAACCCTTTAAAAAGAGGGGTGGCAGTCTGTGGTAGGACCAGGGTAACTGCTGGGAGGTAACTGTTGGTGATGGACTTGGGACCCAGAGGGTGGAATGCATATTCTGACTCAACTTGAACTCCGAAGTGTGAGGCAGATGTTGGGTGTGCTGCAAGAAGGCTTGGTTGTGGAGCATGAGAGTCAGAAGGGAACTGAGAAACAGTGGTGTGTGGTCGGTCTTAGGGGATGGGTGACAGGAGTGACTATGATGGAAAAGCAACAGGAGAAGCCATCCTGGGGGAAGCCAGAGCTCTGTCTTTTACAGTTGAGTTAAATACTTGTGTGTGTCTGTGTGGAGCTCTGAAGGGGGGTAGGGAAGGGTGAAGGCCTGGAGATAGATGAGCTGAAGGCCCTGACACAATGCTGATGCGAAGGCAAGACCCAGATGTGGTCACCTAGGAGTGTGAATCATAGGCCATGACACCACAGCGCTTAAAGTCTGGGGCCTGGTATATTTCAAAATTAAAACTCTAACTTCATTTAATTTTGATTTAGAAGAAGTGAATACTTCTTAAATTCATGTTACACCCCTCCATTGTATCACCTTCCTTCTTAGATTGTCAGAGTCAGGGAATAATATAAATGGCTGTTTAATCCTTGTTTCTTACAGAACTATTTTACAATAATTATGTCAGCAATCACTGGATAAATGGGTAAAGAAGGTGCTGCATTTCTAGAGAGGTGGCTCACAGATGACAGCAGCGGCAGCAGCATTCAAGGCCAGAAGCAGGAGTATCCAGGCCTAGATGGCGTGAGAGCAGGACCAGGGACCTCAGAGTAGACAAATGGAAATGGCTGTGAACAGCCACTGAAGCAGAAGCAGCTGAGGACCAGCTCATCCTGAGTGGGACTCTGAATTGTCCCATCAAGAAATCTCAGAGGCAGTGACACTGGACAGCAGAACTCTGCTACTCTAGATGGAATCCCCATTATTGACAAATAGGACTGTAGTACTTCTGTTTACGAACCTCACAGGGGACGGGGTCAAGAAGATGCTGTCAAGGTCTGACAGTGCACTTCACTATTATTCCATATTGTATAAAGCAGTGGCCTTTCCCTGGGGTAGTACATTTAGACAATTTTTTCACTCCATTTTGAAGATGGAGGATTGCTGTGCACTTGGATGGATCTGCAAACAACACCATCTGTCCAGCAACACTCATGCAGCACAGACTGATAAACAACTTATTCCAGGGAGTAGAAAAATAATCTATCCTATACGTCTATCAGGTGCATTAAGATTATAGGGAGACATGGGCATACTAAAATCATATGAGAGAAACCAATTCCAACAACATTTCAGACACATCAGATTGAGGAAAGAACATGGTTCCTTCACTTGGACACCATAAAGAGGTAGACACCCACCGGTATTATGGCAGTGGCTTTCACTGAATTGTCATCTGGGACTTCTGCAATTGACATGGCCCCACTCAGCTCTTCTGTTCATCTCTCTGCACCTGTTGCCCATAGGTCAACTTGTTCCTGTTTTGGACCTGCTTCTGCCCTTCTACTTTGCAGCTAGAGTCATCTCTGAATCTTCACTCTCTACCCTGAATACGCAGCAGTCTAAATGCAGAGGTAGACTTTCCTGGGGATTATTTGGCCTCTTTATCAATACAGACTCTATTTATATTTCTATCAGCCTACTTCTTAAACTTCTTTAGCCCTTTGTAACCTCTATATCTATCTATCTATCTATCTATCTATCTATCTATCTATCTATCTATCTATCATCTATTTGGATATGTTTATATTATGATGTGTGAATTAATACTAGTAATACTGGAATAAAAGAAACTGGGTCCTCCTTGGCAAAAGTGCCAAGAAAAATGGAATCATCAGGAAAAATTGATGCCTTTGAAACAGCTCTACCTTGAGAATTTATTGAGTAGCAATAAATTCTCACATTGTGAAAAGACACAAATATATTCTAAGTTTCTGGCATAATGCACTCAGAGCAGAATCTTCCGTGCTGCTGACACCGAGAGGTTTATCACACCATCATAGCTACTGCAGTCAACTCTCCCCCAAAACATAAATCCAAACACAGAAACCCACCAGTGGGACTCTTATGAAACACAGTAAATAAACCATAGTTGAAAAGGGAAAAAGTGGTGCCTGACTTGGGTGCCGGAGTGAGGTCATGTGTTCGGGCTCAGGTTCCGGACCTGCTAGGATCACCTGGAGCAGCCCGACACTGCTCCAGGCAGGTATGTGTACTACAACTGCCCTTTTGAGACTCATGGGTCAAAAATAAATAAATAAATAAATAAATAAATAAATAAATGGGATACAGTTACATATTAAACCTTTTTGTTAAAAACTTTCAATTTAATCTTAAGACTAACTATGGGAAAAGATTTGTATGTTCCCACAGTTCAAAATGTCACCAACTCAAAGGCTGAGAAAGAAAGGATACAGCCTTCCATCGTGTAGGTTGTACCAAGAAATACCAGCAGAAAAGTTGATCCATCTTAACACTAAAAGGAAGAAAAACCTCAGACTGCTACAGGCATCAAACATCCCTGAGGACCATAGGTGTAACATCTGTTTATAGTGAGTCCTAATGAACTTTACCTTCTAGGTGCAGCACAGTTTCAATATGAGAGACCTCCTTACCTCTTTTTCATAGTACAAAGAAAAACATGGTGGTAATGAAGTCATCCTCTAACTGTAAATTAGAGCTGACTGTTATAGAAGTAATCTCTTTTTTTTTTAATTTTTTTTAAATTTTATTTATTTCCGTATGTGTAATGAGATGTATTGTCGCATGCAAGTTCTGTGCACCTGTGACGTGCAATGCCAGGAAGTCAGAAGAGGGCGTCGGACTCCCCTGGAACTGGGAGTTCTCCTGGAATTGGAGTTTTCAGACGGCTCTGTGGCCGCCATGTGGGTGCTGGGGAATCGAACCAGGGTCCTCTGCAAGAGCGGTCCGCGCTCTTAACCGCTAGGCATCTGCTCCAGCCCAGAAGTAATCTCTATAAAAACTGGTAAACAAACTGCTTTCTTTAATTGACTAATATACATAGGAATGTAAAAAGGATTATTCTCTATTCAGAACAAAAATATACTAAAGTCTCTTTAAGTGGTGCATAAGCAAATTATATTAATACAGGAGAGCTCTGATAGCAAATGGATTATTCTGCCAAGGAGATGTTGGCTGGGGGACCCAAGCCCCTCCCCCCCAATAAAAGGTAAAGGCTTATTACCTGTAAACTGGGATATCTGCAAGAAGAGAGGTGGTAAGGCCCGCCCTGCTGTCAATGACCTGTTTTAAGCATGGGAAGATTGTATCGAGACCGCACTTACAAGTATACAGTTGGTCTCTGGACTATCAGAGAGTGTTACCAAAGGCCACTGAACCAATAAAGCAATGTTGGTCTCCTTGAGTCAAGCAAGACTCCTCCACCAACATCAGCTACACCACCTGTTTGGAGATACTGTGCAGCAGTGGCGCAAGCATCATATGTCTGTATATCCCAAATTTATTTGACTATTAGCTCTCTCCTTGGAGGAATAACTCATGGATGTTGCCACAAGCTTATATACCCTCTAGTGATTAAGAGATGTTATACACCACAGTAAGACCTTGTCATCTTTCTCAGGAAAAAAAAAATGTAATCCAGGGATTAACACACCATCCACACATCTGTGTATGTAACCTACCATAGTAACTAGCAATGTTTAAATACCTATATATCTAATCAATTGTGCTTCATTAGTAGGATTGAAAGCTTATCCCTGGACAAATGGTCAGCCCATGAAAGGAAAAAGCAGAACTGATCAGAGTCCAAAACGACATCTCCAGACAAGTAGACTGTGGTGCTTCTCGTCCACCTGTGCCCTGTTTCTAAGCCTAAGGAACAATCTATGGAAGAGGGGGAGGGGTAGAATGTAAGGGCTGCGATTTGGGTGAACGGTAAAACTATGACAATATAGTGGACACTTATTTGATCAACTTGATTGAACATTCAAGCCCCTCCAGCTGGATGGTGGGAGCCTTGGGCTGTTTGTGGGCTGGGGCACAACTGCTTGCAAATTGGTTTTATATGAAGGATGCTTGTGCTAAAAAAATAAATAAATAAAAAAAAAAAAAAAAATAAAAAAGGAGCTAGATACTGAAAAGTCCTTAAAGCAGGTTTTCAGCCAGGCCTGAAGAAGGCCAAAGCTTGGAGGAAATAGTCATTAAAATCCACTCTGTAAGATTTGCAGTTTACAGAGTGGATTTTAATGACTATCTTACAGAGGACCCGGGGTCGATCTCCAGCACCCACATGGCGGCCAAGAAAGGTCTGAACTCCAATTCCAGGAGAACTCCCAGTTCCAGGGAATCCGATACCTCTTCTGACCTCCGTGGCATTGCATGACACAGGTGCACAACTTGCATGCAGACAGTACATTTACACATACAGAATAAATATATTAACAAAAAAAGATTTGCAGTTTAAAAAGGTATACTTAAAAAATAACATATATTTATATAAGGGAGAGGTATTTCAGTAGAGATTTTATATACAAATACAAAATAAACCATATAAGTTAAGGGACTTGATTTCTCTCTAGTCATAATCCAGTCATATAGCTTTAAAGAGCAAAGTGTTATTGGGTAAAATTTATTTAGGCAGTACTCAACTCTGCCCAAGCTTTACCACATATTATAGGATATTTAAGGCCTAGTGAAATGTTTAGATTAGTTAAATTTGGGTGTAGGTTTTGGTGAAAATGGTAATACATTTGAACTAACTGGGAATATAAAATGTGTTTTATTTTATATTTGTATTGGGTTAAGGTACAACAAATGGTCTCTATATATTTCTGAATACACAACATCACATTATAAACTTCTTTTACTGTAGGACAATTTAAAGGAACAAGCTTAAATTTCCTTCCCAAATGTAGCATACAGTCAATGAGAAACAGTTTGGGTAAATTTAATGAAAGCTTATGCCTTGGCTCTGTTTAGGGTATGTGTAATACAACTTAGGCATTGATAGGTCAAACATAACCAAAAAAAAAAAAAAAAAAAAAAGAGGGAGTGGGAGGTGGGGTCATATCCTTTCTGGGATACAATGGAAAACTGTGTTCCAATCCTATTGATAATTTTCAATTGGTTTGAGACTTCTTTGAACTCAACAATTGGGCAGGATTGTAGAGGTCCTGTAGTGTCCCTGGGCTCAGCGTTTTAATTTGAATTTACGCAGTATTAACTCTTCTAAGAATGTGGCCATCCTGTAAAATACTTTAGAAGGCCAGGATTTCTTCATTCAACTGCGTAGCAAGGATGGAATCTTCTCTTTATTTCTTTCCAGGGCGAAATTATTGTTGGATATAGCTAGCAGAATAGAGGCTGACCCATATTAGAAACATAATTATAATGAAAGTTGGAACACTGTCAGACTTGCCTGTAGTCACTACAGAGACTATGTACTCATTTCTGAATATACTATTTGAGGTCGTTTGGATCTGTTATTTACACTGGGCCCTCGAAGTTTAACGCCTTCTTGATTATCTAACCACACGACGAAAACCACTCAGCTCTCCTAACAAATCCTATATTAGACTAAATATTATACTACGTCGATTCTCGGATCTTCGCATTGTTGGGTTATTACTTCTGGTCAGTCACATATATACGAGCATCATCATCCATTTGTATTCAAGATAATTATTTTGGAAAAACGAGCATGTGGGTGAAGTTGGTGCATGGAACTTCAGTCATGGGATCCTCGCGTAACTATTGTAAACTTTTATTGTAATAGAAGCTAACAATACAATGTTATCAGGTAATGATTGTTAAGTGGTAATTTCCTATAAAACATAGGTACAACTACCCTTTTTTAATTGACTGATGAGCATAGGAACTGTGAAAGGATAATTCTCTATCTAGAGCCAAATTCAATAGTAAAGTGTTTATAAGCTGTGTAATTAAGCAAAATATATTACTACAGGAAAGCTCTGACATCAGCAATGAATTATTCTGCCTAGGAGATGTTGGCTAGGGGATTCAAACTCCCCCCCAAATTATAAAGGCCTTTTGCCTATAAGTGGGATATATGCAAGGAGAAAGGCAGTAAGTCCCTGTTGTCGAAGACCTGGTGTGAGCATGAAAAAATGTTATGAAAAATAAAAATAATAAAATAAAATAAAAAAGTAAAATCAATTAACATCACCAAAACTTCTAAGACATATGGGATAGATTCAAGAGTCCAAATGTAAGAAACCGTGGGATAGAAGAAAGACTTGGGATACAAAGCTAAGGGTAGACAAGCTTTACAATGAAATCATAGCCAGGAGTGTCTCAAACCTAGAGAAACAGACATCCAAAAAGAGGAAGCACTGAAAATTCCAAACTGAGGAGGAAGAGGAGGAAAGTACAGACCAATCTCTGTGAAGAACATAGATGGAATGATTCTCAAGAAAATACTTGCAAACCAAATTTCAGGCCACATTAAGAATCTCAAATATCATGCCTAAATTGGTTTCATCCCAGGGATGCAAGTTTGGTTCAACACATGCAAATTAGTAAATGCAGTACATCATATTAATAGACTTAAAGGTATAAAGTGCATGACCATCTTGGTAAACAAACCAAAGCACCTGACAAAGTTCAGCATGGCTTCCTGATGAAAATCTAGAAACTGAGTATGGTGGTACACACCTTCATTCCAGTGCTTGGGAGGCAGAGGCAGGTGGATCTCTGTGCAATTGAAGCCAGCCTGCTCTACATAGTAAGTTCCAGGTTAGCTGGGACTACAGGGAAATGCCATCTCAAAGAGATTTTTAAAATGCCTAGAAACTAGGAGTATATGGAATATACCTCACCATAATAAAGGACAGATATGACAATGCTGCAAACAACTAAAGCAGGGAAAATTGAGATCATTTTCTCTAAAATATGGCCAGGGACAAGGGTTTCCACTCTCTCCGCTCTTAATCAGTATAGCGCTCCAAGTCCTAACTAGAGCAGCAAGATAACAGGAAAATATAAAACTCATAAAAATTACAAAAGCAGGATTTAAAGTGTTCTTGGTTACAGACAACATGATTTTATAATTAAAAGATCCCATGGGCTCCACCATAAACCCACATGCAAAAAATGAATAAATGCTTATAATAAAGATGCCAGATATAAAACCAACATGTGAAAATCAGTAGTTTATATAAGTTACATATATAGAGATCTATGTATATATATTATATAATTATATTATATAGAGAGAGAAAATTAAGAATGGCTTTTTCTTTTATTGATACTTCTTTTCTTTCTTTTAATTTTATTTATTTTGGTATGTGTATGAGTGTCCTGTCTGCATGTAGGTTTGTGCACCCATGTCGTGCAATGCCATGGAGGTCAGAAGAGGGTCTTGGATTCCCCTGGAACTGGAGTTCTCCTGGAATTGGAGTTACAGATGGTTCTTAGCCACCATGTGGGTGCTGGGGATCAAACCCGGGTCCTCTGCAAGAGCAGTTGGNCATCTAGGAATTAACCTAACCAAAAAAGTGACAGACATCTATGACCCTGAAAAATGCAGGAAACTATGAGACTATTGGCAAACCTTCCATGTTCCCGGATTGGGAGAACTAACAATGTGAAATTAGCTATACTATCAACTGCAATCCACATATTCAATGCAAATCCCATGAAAATTCTAAGGATATTCTTCACAGAACTAGAAAATTTAGTCCTACAATTAGTATGGAAGCAGAAGAGACCAGAGATAACCAAAGCAATTCTAAGCAGAAACCACACAGCCTGATGCACCATATTATCTGACCTCAAACTATACTACAGAGCCATACTGAAAAAAAGAAAAGGTACTGTGACAAAGATAGGCATGCAGACCAATGGTCTATAATAGAAGACCCAGAGATGTACTCACAAAGCTATAGACAATTTTTGACAAAAGCGTCAAAAACATGCACTGGAAAAAGCTGTTTCAACAAATGTTTTTTTTTTTTTCTGCAAAACTAGATATCCACAAATAGAAGAATTATAAATTAGATCCATATCTCTCATCCTAATAAAAATAAGTTCAAACTGGACCAATTAGTTTAATTTAAAATTGGAAACAATGGAACTACTAAAGGAAATATATTTCACTACTTAGATATAGGCAACAAATTTCTTAATTGAACAACAATAGTACAGGAAACAGCCTCAAGAAGTGACTGAAGGTTCTATATGAAATTAAAAAGTATGTAAGAGCCAGAAGATAGAGTAAGGGCTATGAAACGCTGTTCTCTAGACTCCAACTATTTGCAATCATTAGTTCACATCAGCTATAGTTACTTCCCTGCAATGTGCTCACACAAGACTAACCCTATCAAAGTCAGTCAAGGAAGGGAGAAGGGCTCACAGACACCTAATCTTTGCCTCTAAACTATTAGCCACCCACAGATTCCAGTCAGGGGTCATGTTTGTGCTCTATGCAGCAGATCAGGGAGATGGAGAACTTTCACCTGTATTTCTAGCTTATATTACATAAGTTTACCTTTGCTTTAGTTGGCATTGTGTTCCTGAGGTGGTACTTGTTAGGTATGGGTTACTTTTAGAGTCAGGCACAGTTTGGAAAGTAAAAATAATAGAAGGAAGAAACATAATCTTTGCAGTGCATAAAATCTCAGGGTCCTTCTCCATGACATCTGTCCTTTTCATCCCTTAACTGAGAGGCTATTGAAGGGAAAACGGTTCATTCCTTATTAAATGTTGGTCTCACAGGTTCTCAGACCAAGAAAGAATCCTAAAGCCTAGTCCTTTAGACCCCCAGGAATTCCAGAGCTTGATCCCTCTCCCCAAACCAGAAGACAGATGCAGTGACCCTGGGCCATTTCATGTTATTCACGAGTGACAAGTGTGTGCTCTTTTACCCAGCAAAGTAAAAGTGAGCAAAGGAGATGTACTTGCAGGTTGCTGTTATTTTTCTATTCTCTGCTAATCCAGTTGTCTCTTGCTTTTATTTCTGAGTCTTCACAGAACAAGCAATGTTTGGATTTAAGCCCTGAAAAGGTGAAAGAAGCAGAATATACATTCTAAAGCCACGTGTACATTTCAAAATGGAAATTCTACCAAAGCCATCATGTCATAGTGCTTAGAATAGAAGACAAGATTGGTTTTCAGGCCCCAGATGCCTGTGTGTGACAGAGTGGGCCACTCTATGCTGTCAATGTCAAAATAACACGGCCAGCCTCATGACCTCCCTACTGGGGAAGAGCAGTCCATGGAGCAAGTTTTGCTGCTGTTCTTGTGAAGTTGAAGTTCTTGTGATTTCTCCCCCTTTTCCAGCCTTGCTTAGGACCAGAAGGGAACTTGATAGTAACAACTCCCCAGAGGGTGTGCAGAACTGTTACAGGGCAAGTCCTGGGCCAAAGACAAGAGAAGATCAGGCCCCAAGCTCAGGAAACCTGGCAAGATTAGCAACAGAGCCAAGTCTATGCTGCCTAAGCTCTCATAGGAAGTAAGAGCTTTTCTCTTTTCATTTGATTTGAGATAGGATGGGCTCCCCAAATCAGAACTAGATTGAAGCTAACGATCAGAGAAATGATACTTGGGGCTCTAAATGTGAGAATCAGTTTGTCCCTAGCTCTGCCCACGTTCTCTTCTTCACTCCTTCCCTCTACCTTTACTACTAGGGGCTTCCTCCATTTCTGGAGGCCCAGATGGATGCAGTGTGCAGGTGGTTGACCCCAGTGGAATTTCTTCCTCAGCAGTCTCAGCAGCCATGGCTCCTTCCACCCACAACCCCACCCCCATCACCTTGGCTCCTTCACAAACTGCATTGGTTGGTTCTCTTTATACCCAGGCTCCAAGTCTGCTCCACTATCTGTGTCTGTCTTGCTTTCCTATGCCCTTCATTCCCCACTTAACCCCTCCTTTTCTACTGTAGCCCAAACTCAATGAGCCGTCCTATGACAAGCAACTCTTTTTGTTCATCTTTAAAAACAAAACAAAGGAGCATGACACAAAGGAAATCTCAAGTGGGAAAATAGAGCGGATTTGTGGGCCAAGGCAAGCAAACCTTTATTGCACAATCTGGAATGTGGGGGTGGGGGGGTGGGAGGGGGTGTAGTTCTTTCTTATTCAACTCAGTGTTCTCCATTTGTTTTTAGGAGTATGTGAAAACACTTTACTGCTCAGAGAGCAATATTCAAAGGAAAGACCAGTTCTCTCTCTAGTGATGTCTTGTCACCAACAAAGGAGGTACAGATCACCCAAGAGACCAATCATCCAGAAGTTGGGACAAGTTTTATGAAGACTGGTGTCTGTTGGCTGATTCAGAAGTAACATTCTCAGGGGGCTGGAGAGATAGCCTAGCGGTTAAGAGCACCGACTGCTCTTGCAGAGGACCCAGGTTCGATCCCCAGCACCCACATGGCGGCTAAGAACCATCTGTAACTCCAATTCCAGGAGAACTCCAGTTCCAGGGGAATCCAAGACCCTCTTCTGACCTCTGCAGCATTGCATGACACGGGTGCACAAACCTACATGCAAACAGTACATTCATACACATACAAAAATAAATAAAATTTAAAAACATATTTAAAAAATGGTCTTTTTGAAAAAAAAAAAAAAAGAAGTAACATTCTCAGAATGCTGTTTACCTAACAATCCTTTGTCTTGAATCTTAAGCTTTCTGAAACCATTCTTCTAGCCTGCAGCAAGCTCAAGCTTTCTTATTTTTTTTTAATTTATTTATTTTTGTATGTGTATGAATGTACTGTCTGCATGCAGGTCTGTGCACCCGTGTCGTGCAATGCCGCGGAGGTCAGAGAGGGTCTCGGATTCCCCTGGAACTGGAGTTCTCCTGGAATTGGAGTTACAGACGGTTCTTAGCCGCCATGTGGGTGCTGGGGATCGAACCCGGTTCCTCTGCAAGAGCGTCGGTGCTCTTAACCGCTAGGCTATCTCTCCAGCCCCAGCTCAAGCTTTCTTAAACGGACCCAGTGTTCTATCTTCTTCACCAAAGGCTTGCAAAATATTTATAGTGGATTCCGATACCTTCCACAGATTGCACTCATTCTCGGTCTGATTTCTCCACCAGCTGTTCTCTCCCTGACTCATTGTCCAGATTTCTTTCTAGTGCTGTGGATATTCCCTAGACACCTACCAGAATGCTAGGTTTACAGGTGCACAGCATGCACATACTGCTTGTTCTAAAATCATAAAATACCATCGTACGTGTAATTATTCTGAATGTTAAATGCTTTGCCCTGAACTGGAAGATAGGGTATCAGTCGAAGGGTGCCAGAAATTACTTCACCTCTTGTATATGTACCTGTTATAGATTATATTCATTTTCAAATTAATTTCAAAGCCAGCTGTTATTTTTGGTGAAAGTAATGCATGTTGGTGTAGTTTAGTAAGGACCATTTAGAACTTACAGAAAAGAATCTCTGTGACTGGAGGATTTGAATCTACAGTGTTCTGTTGTTTATTCTTTATCATTTGAATTTACCTCCCCATAATTAAGCTTGTCTGTAAGCACTTAATGAAATGAAGCATTATGGGAAAATAATCTATATGTCTCATACATTATGATATAAATATATATAGAGAGATGAAAATTTGCTGATTTTGTTTTCTTATTTTAAAAGTCTATATTCATATAGCTATTTCTTCAAAAATACTAAAATTAAAAGATAAGTTGCTGAGCCTGTCTAGAATTTGTTGAGGGGTCGTAGCCAGGAATATAAGCATTGACGTAAGTCTTAGCCATGGAAGCTTGTATTTGTGGCCCATTAGATACCCTGCAGCCTAGTTCATCTGCCTAAATCCCTATGGGGCTAAGTCGACTCTGGCAGTTACAGTGAGAGGAAATATAGCCTTCAAGCACACATCAGATTCCATTCTCATTTTCCTTATTCATATGGAGTATTAGGATTTTAAAGAGGTCAAAGTTTTTTCATGGAGCTGATACAATAAATATTTTGATAAAAGATATATTTCTAGATTCTACCATGTACTTCAAATTAAATTTCAAATTTCCATTGAAAATCTGAAAAGTTTCTTCACTCAAGCCATAGACAGACTCAAATAGTAAGTACACAGATTAAAACTCTTCTAAAGAATGCTAAGCCTGGTCTACAGAGTGAGTTCCAGGATGGCTGAGGCTACAGGGAGACCCAGTGACCAAAAAAAAAAAAAAAAAGAATGCTGAGCACAGGCAGACAGAGTTCAGACAGGGGGAGGCTGGACCTGGATGTGTTCAAGAATTCCTCATTGTTGATTTTAGCTTGAACAAAGTACTGTGGTGTATCAGACATACTGACATATATCCACTAAAAACAATATATTTTCCTACTAGGCACACAAAAAGACTACTTTGCCAGGCTCTTTTGTAATTAGATTTGGGTCATGAGCCTGAATTCTATCCAATGGAATGCAAAGAGAGTTACATATGCCACTTGCAGGCTTGATTCCCAACCCTCCTGCCACACACACGACTTTTAGCATTTCTTTACTTTTTACAATAACCCTGAGACCACGTGTTAGAGATTTAGGTATTACATGACTGAGCCTGGGTTCCTGAAAGACAGTATGAAATCCTTCCTCTCCCCCTGGGGGTATATTGATTTGAATGTCTGGCCTATCAAAAATTATACTGAACTTAACTGCCATGTGGATAGTATTGAAGAATGAAGCCTGAGAAGTTCCAAGGTGCTTTCTAGTCCCTCCCATCTCCCTTTTGATCTTTCCTGGCCCTGTGCTTTCTGATGTGTGCTGATCCCTCAAGAAGGGATTCACTACCACCTTGACACTGAATTTTCTAGTACCCAGAACTGTGAGCCAAATAAGTTTCTATTCATAATGGAGTATACTCTGTGAGGTCCTCTTAAGTAGCATAAAGTGAACCACCAAGACTCAGGGATAAGCAAGAAATTATAGACTTCCACTCAGTTTATCCATGCCATATTGTGTCATGAATGTTATCTGCACTGCTGATGGCCTACATTGCTCTGAGCCAACATTCGATGATAAAAAGAAGAATCTATCTCTTCTACCTCATCTACGCAAGTGATTCTTCTCCATAGGTGATGTTTTCTCTTCCCTTTGTCCTTGCCACACAAACACACACACACACACACACACACACACACGCTGGGTAGCTTTAGTTTAGTTGTCATCTTGACACACTGGGGTTGAGGGAGCCTCCATGGGGAATTTCCTCCATTGGACTGGCCTGTGGCCATCTCTGTGGGGAATTTTCTCGATTGTTGAGTGATGTGGGAGGGCCCAGCCCACTGTGGGCGGTGCCACCCTGGTAGGTGGTACTGTATTGTATAGGAAAGCAGGCTGAGCACAGGGCAGAGGAGCAAGCCAGTAACCAGCGTTCCTCCATGGCCTGTGCTTCAGCTCCTGCCTCAGGTTTTTTCTGTCCTGAGTTCCTACATTGGGCTCCTTCAATGATAAACTGTGATCTGGTAGATATAAGCCAAATAAACCATTTCCTCCCCAAGTTGGTCTTGGTCAGAGTGTTTTGTCACAGCAATTGAAGGCAAACTAGAATAATATACATACAAACACACATACACACACATTTACACACTTTCAAACATACAAACGCACATAAAAACATATACAAACACACATTCACACAAATATGCACACATACATACACACATGCACGTATACACATACACATGTACACATATACACATACACACACACACATTTAGACACTCTTTCAGCTTAATACACTCCTTTTTCATCTTTGAAATGTCAGGCAGGCCTGTCAGCAAAGACTATTTAGACTCTATTAGCTTTATTATTATGAACAAATTTTTCCTTAGCGAACTATTTTTTCAGTGTGGAATATGTTTTGCTGTCTAGTTACAAAATGAATTTAAGTATACAGCTACTGATGATAAGCCCGAGAAAGGGAGAGATTTTTGATCCTGCTCCCCTTGCACCTTTCTTACCTGTTTCTCATAAATTCTTACATTAATCTAGTGATTACCAATGGTCACCATGATAGTGAGACTTCTTTTAGGAAGGAGCCAATGTATATTGGCTTATGTTCAATACATGGAACCAAGCAGATAATCAGTGAATGCTGGATTTTTTTTAGAAATAGGATTATAAACGAGGAAACAAATTGGTTTTGACTCTGTTCAACAGCATAAGAACAATTATATGAGACTCACACAACAGCACAACCGTGCTCTGACCATAGTTATTTGAACTACATATCTGAAATTTAAGGGAAATGAAATTGGGAAATTGTAAAATTGTAATTGATTAAAAAAATTGTAATTGATAGTTCCTCTTCAAGGAGGGGGAGGGAGAAATGAAAGGAAACCTTGTAAGAGGCCAAGTTTCTTCTCAAACAAAATAGAGGCCTCACATGGTTAAACATCTACCCCTTGCAGGCTATATTTACAAATAAGCATGTGTAGCAGTCAGATGAAGGAAAAGAAAGCTGGAGAGTATGAAATTGCATTTCTCATGTGAAACTATAGCTTCTACTTTCATCCTTTACTGTGAGGTTTGGAAATCCCCATAGTAGGAAATCCACTAGAAATATGTTTGCCTTTGGATCTATTTTTAAATGAAAAGAAAAAAAGAGCTTCTGGTATCTGTATGCACTCGAGAGAGTCTTAACCTAAGATGTTAAAAGAGAAGTCTAGGGGAAATTTATCAGTGACAGAATGAAATGCCAGGAGGGAAATTAGAATGGATTTTTAACAAAGGTTCTATTTTTAAGATCTCATTGATTTATTCACTGGGATTATTTCTGGTATTAAAATTTTTAAGAGGATCTTCTAAGAAATTCAGACAAGGTGTATGATAAAAATCATTACTAACAAAATACAATAGTAGCAAATATTTATCAGTGGAAAATAAGCTCTAGAAAAATCTGAAGGCTTCTCTTGCTATGGTGGTATCATAATCAAGGTCCTCTTGTGGAGTTTATTTGCAACAAAAGAAATAACCATAACCCAGTAAAGATATCAAAGGAATTCACAGACTATCTCAATAGCATCTGGCTACTTTCTTGCCCACTGTTTTCTCTGAATTTCACCTTTCTCTCTTCTAGTTCTGACTGCCCGGTTGGTCCCACAGCTTTTCATGTCTTTCATGAACTCACTTTCATTTTCATCTTCCTTTACATATCTCAAAAGTTTCCTACTTTCAAAACCTTCAGATTTCTATGAATATGTCCACTTCCAAAGTAGTAGAGTTCTACAAACCCCTCCAGAAATCCAGGGACTCTGTCACTTAACACATCCTGTATAAATGCTCCATTTACTTTTCTCTTGGTAGCATATGTCCCATTAGCTACAATGCCGTATTTTTCTCACAGACTGACCTGTATGCTGTCTCTACTCACTCATTTCCCATTTACTTCTCAGCGAATTGAAATCTAAAATCTAGTATTTATTTGTGCCATTGAAACTATTTTCCTAGACGAGATACTTCCAGGTTACAATATCCATGATACTAAAGATGAACCGTTAAAATTGGATGCATCTTCAGTGACCACTGCCCTTTCCTGTGAAAGCAATTCATGGCAGTCTTTATAGAGAGGTGGTAATGCTCTGGATGTCATATTGCTTTCTCTCCCTGGTTATAGCTACCTAGCCTTGCAGATACAGTGATTCAAGCACTAACCATCCATACATGGTGAGACGTCTACCTAAGCAAAGATACATTATAGTAGGGTTGAAGAGATAGCTCAGTGTATAAAACTGCTTCTCATACAAGCCTCATGACATAAACTTGATCTTTAGAACTCATTAATATTGTTTAAACTTCAAATCTTTTATTTTTATTTATTATTTTTTAATTTTTATTTATTTATTTATTTATTTTTATGTGTATGAGTGTACTGTCTGCATATAGGTTGGTGCGCTCGTGTCGTGCAATGCTGCGGAGGTCAGAAGAGGGCGTTGGATTCCCCTGGAACTGGGAACTTGTTAATATTTTATTTATTATTTTTATTATGTGTGTGTGTTGTCTGCATGTATGTAAGTGCACTAATGTCCTGTTATGCTTTAGAGGTCAGAAGAGGGCATCAGATCACAGGTACTTGGAGTTAGAGATGGTTATTAGCTGCCAGGTGGGTGCTGGGAATTGAACCCCGGTGCTCTGCAAGAACACTCAGTGCTCTTAACTGCTGAGCCATTTCTCCAGCCCCTAGAACTCATAAAAAGCATGCCTCTCTCTAATACCAGCATGTCTGCTGTAAGGCAGGAGGCAGAGATAGAAGACTGGCATGAAGCTCAGGGGCCAGTTGCCTGGAGTATACTGAGTGACATACAATGAGAGACCCTGTGTCCATGAGATGGAAGATAAGAAGTGACTCCTGAAAGTTGTCCTCTAACTTCCACACATGTGCTATGGCATCTGTCCTTCTCCCCGCTACCTCTCATGTACACACTAAATAAATACATTTAAATGTTTTAAATCATTACTATAGGGATAAACTACACCAATGGATCTTTTTCCTTAAAGTCCCAATCTAGACTTGGTTAAATGGCAGTGAATGAGGCAGAGCAAAGCATGTAGACCTCTGTAGAGTAACCAAGAGAGCCTGATGGCAGACAGTGCCCAGAGGTCAGATGCTTGTGTGGAAACCCAAGCAAATTTCTCATTTTATGTACAGTATTTTATTTCATATGAAATCTGGATTTTCTGAGGGTCCTAGTCTCTTAAAGCTTATTGCATGAAGAGGGGTCATGTCTACCTCATTTTCTGCATGTACACTTATAACCAATATACCTCATTTGTTGATCAAGAAAACTTGATTAATGTGTTCAGTGCTAGCAAAAAGCCCTTCAATGTAATGAGACATGTAGCAATTATCTTACACCTGTGATGCTCACCTTGCTGATTGCTAATCCCTCTGGGTGCTCTCTGTCTTGGTTTATGTGAGAGTTCTTTGGATTCTTCTTGTTTTTATGGCCATTTCCTCTCTTCTTCCACCACCATTTCTGTTTTCTCATGGAAATTGTTGAACATAGGGACAACTCATGCATCAGGCATCCTACAATCTATACTTCTTTTATTTTCCTTTTCTTTCCATTTTTTCTTTCATTTTCATTCTTATTTCCTTCCTGCTTTCTCTTTTTTATTTTTTTAATATTTTATTTATTTCTTCTTTTATCCACATGAGTGTATTGCCTGTATATATGTAAGTGCACCTGTGTCCTAAAATGACTTATAGAGGTCAGAAGAGGGTGTTGGATCCCTTGGAACTGGAGTTACAGACAATTGTTAGCAGTCGTGGTTGCTGAGATTCGAACCCAGGTCCTCTGCAATAGCAGCAAGTATTCCTAATCACTGACCCATCTCTCCAGCTCCCCCCACCTTTTATTTTTACTGTAATAAGATTGAACCTAGGGCCTCACACAAACTAGCAGGCAAGTGCTCTATCACTGAGCTTTATCACTACCTATTTTTCACTTTGTATTTTGACCTAGAATCTCATTAAGTTCCCTGGGCTGGACCTGAACTCACTCTGTAGCACAGATAGGCCTTGAACTTAGGATCCTCTTGTTCCAACCTCCTGGGTAGCTAGTGTTACAGGTCTGTCCTGCGGGATCTAGCTTTCTACTTTGCTTCAATATATGTTCATTCTCTGCAGAAGTACACATAACTTCAACATCTATGTAAAGTCGAATGACAATGTTTTGCCAGAGACTTTGTCCAGGACTTTTGGGTGACCACAAGATCTCCAGAGTTCATGTAATGAAAATTAAGTCTTCACTATTTTGTATGAAACAGCCCTTTGTCTGTGTTATCTATATAAATAGATGATTTTGTACTTGTTTTAAAATCACTCAGCTAGTGACCAGATTATATGTGCAATCCCTTTATTCAAACCTACTCAACATTTAACTTTAAATCTGTCTTCAAGATTCCACTCCCATCATGGCTACCCTGTTTAGATGCTCCCACAGTACATGCCTGATATGTATCTCTTTAATTTAACTTGTTATACTAAGAACATTGATTTCCTCCATCTATCTCCACCAACACTCCAAATTTCTTATACACAGAGAACGAGTTTAAGTCACATTTATAGTTTTATCACTTAATATAACGATGACAAAATATAAGTACTTATCAATAGGCTTTTGGGAGGAGATAAATGAGTAAATAAAGGAAAAGTTAGATGTGCCTGCAATAGCCACAGAAATACAGAATAGCCAGGCACATTATCCAGATAAAATGTTGGGTCACAGTTTATGACTTCAAACTTCTCCTCTTAAAGGATATTGGAGATTAACTCTCCCTGCCCACTCATAGCCTCTTCTTAGACTGCTTCATAGGGCCTTCACACTCCTCTTACTTCACTTTTCATTTCATGCCCCATCAACTCAGGCCCTGGATTTGGACTTAATATCCATAGCTAATGCTGCAGAATGTGATGACCTCACCTGCTGAAAGTCTGCTCATTCCATGTGTGTAAGACCTTCACGTCTAGACACAGTAAATTTGCTAGAGGGCCTTGATTCAAGAGCCATTTATAAATGAGCTCAGTGAACCAAATCCCAGTGCCTGTGTTATATTCACCTAGATTACTCCTGGATTTTTTGGTTGATGGAAATCTAATTACCATGAGTGCATGTGTGTGTGTGTGTGTGTGTGCGCGTGTGTGTTATGTGTTTGTGAGTTTTCGAGGAAGACTGATAAAAATAGACACAGAGAATGTTAGCACACACACACACACACACACACACACACCCCAAATACCACTTTTTCCCATTTTGATCCGTTCACACTGATGAAAAATAACATTAGCGTGCATAGTAAAGAATAGTAAATATATGTAAAATTTAGGAAAAATTAATATAAGCTAAGATTTATTTATCACTTATAATGACAGTATAGATTCTCATAACTGCATTGTTTATAGATAAGCAAATACAGGATTTGTAACTTGTGAAAACAACAGAACTGGAATTTAAAATTAGGTGTTCGTCTACAAAATCCATGTGTTCAAGAATACTAATACACTGTTTTCCAAACTGATTGTGTCAACTTCAACTTGCTAAATTTCTAGATAAGAAAACTGAGGTCTAAACATATGACAAAGGAACCAAGGTTCATTAGGATCAAAGTCAGGGATAGGTATGGATTACCTGAGACCACTCACCCTTGGCACTGAAATTTATTATTCCTGGAGACAAGTATCTATACGAAAAATAAGAATAAGAACTTTGAGAGGTAAGATACAGCAAATATTTTTCCTCCTCTGCCTAACTTTGGAATGGTTTATACTCTGTTTCTTATAAAATCTCTAAGAGACAACAGTTACATTCATGAAAAGGAAAACAATCTGTTTGAATGACACACACAAGAGACATTCTTGTATAAAAAGCAGGGAATGCAGCCATTTTCAGCCTCTTAAAGATCAAAAGGACTTCGGAGGAATGCCCCTCCTTATCCCCAGCTCCTTATCCATGCCCACAGCTGACTGGCATCTTTATTATGCTTGGACAATTGAAGGACCAAAAATTTAAACCAACTGGCCTTTGTGAAACTGCAGAGGAGTAAGGCCTGGGGAATGGAAGCAATGTCCCTTGGGAGGATGGCTGGATGGAGACCAGTTGGGCAGCAAGGGAGCAGACAGTGCCCAAGCATATGGCTGCCTCTCTGCAGATAATCTGGACTTGGCTGAATATAGTTATTACAAATCTAAGGCATCTTAGTTTTCCAGAAGGCTGTTCCCATTTATTCCTCTGGCCCAAACGTCTGTTCCTAGATGCCTGATGGTCTCCACCTTCAGGTGAAGTGGGAGCCAATCTCACAGGCAAAATCCTTCAAAGTAGTGCTAGAATTCTGCATCTCCCTCAGGCCTGGAATCCACTGTGAAGTCTCTTATGCTTCCCTTGCTCCCAGAGAAAGTGTGGGAACTGGATCAATGTTATTTACAGTGTATCCAGATGACCCTCCCTTTGTAACTCAAATTACCTTAATGTGAGGCTTATTGATGATTCTGAGCTTTGGTCTGGTTATCCAACTCCCACCTTAGACCCTTGACAAAGACCAAAGTCTTCTCAGCTGGCTGACTAGGTTTTATTGTTTGGCCTAGCTCCTAGGCAGTTCACTCATACAGGCTTTGGAGTCTTATTGTCCACTTGTCTTCTCTGCTCAGCTTTATTCAGGACCCACCATGTAATACCTCACATCAACATTCCTTATTCTACAACATCAGACATCAAACTATATAATTATTCTTTAAAAGAAATAGGATTGGTCTATGACTTGTCAATGATGATCTCCAAAATTTAGATTATAAAGAAATAAAATGGATCTGGAAAGATGGCTCATTGGTGAAGGACACTTGCTACTCTTTTTTTTTTTTTAATTTTATTTATTTCTGTATGTGTATGAATGTACTGTCTGCATGCAAGTTTGTGCACCCGTGCTGTGCAATGCCGCGGAGGTCAGAAGAGGGTCTCGGATTCCCCTGGAACTGGAGTTCTCCTGGAATTGGAGCCTCAGATGGTTCTCGGCCGCCATGTGGGTGCTGGGGATCGAACCCGGGTCCTCTGCAAGAGCGGTTTGCGCTCTCAACCGCTAGGCCATCTCTCCAGCCCAACACACTTGCTACTCTTCCAGAGGATGTAGTTTAGTTCCCAGCACCCACACATCAGGCAGCTTATAGCTTCCAACTCCTCACCCCCCGCCATGTATTTATATGGCACTTACACAGACATACACACATACAAATAAATTAATACAAAAAGTAAAGAATTGGGGCTGGAGAGATGGCTCAGAAGTTCAGAGCATTGGCTTCTATGGCAGAGGACTTTGATTTGATTCCCGGCACCCGCATGGCAGCTAACTGTAACTCCAGTTCCAGGGAATTAGATGCCCTCTTCTGACCTCTGTGGGCATTGCACGACATGGGTACACTTATACACATGCAGGCAATACACTCATACACATAAAACAAATAAATATTTTACAAAAGAATGATCTCCTGGACAAATAAATTAATGAAAGAAGAAAAAGAAATTCTCACAACTGCTGCTGTTTAAACATCCGCCACTGTTTCCTAGCTAGTCAGTTTCTTTGAAATGTGGGGTGGGATAGAGAAGTACACAGTCAGGTTATCCTGAAGACCAGAAGACTGGGGCTGGAGAGATGGCTCAGTGGTTAAGAGCATTGACAGCTCTTGCAGAGGATCCAGATTTGATTCCCAGCACTCACATGGTGACTAAAAACTGTCTTTAGCTCCAGTTTCAGGGGAATCCGACACCCTCTTCTGACCTCCGCAGCATTGCATGACATGACACGGGTGCACAAACCTACATGCAGACAGTACACCCATACGCATAAAAAATAATAAATAAATAAATTTTAAAAAGAGAGAGAAGAAGATCAATCAAACCTATCATGGTTCTCCCAACTTTATAAAATTTAAAGGAAAGAATAAAAAATGAGCAAACCTTAAAAAAAAAAATCAGGGCAATGAGAGAGGTTAGCAATGAATGTGGTTGGGAAGGCTGCTTGGAGTAGAATCTCAGTGTTCTAGGGAAGAAATTACTTTGATATTCGGAGAAGCTGGAGCCTAATGAGACATATTTAAAGCAGGAGAACCGTGGATTGGTCATCTGCAGTTCGTAACTGTGAGTTTAATAAAACCAGAAATGAGCTGCTCAGGACCACTTGGAAACCCATGAGAACAAATTGCTATCAATACTTTGGAATTATTCCACATAAGATACCATTTAATGGAATGGCTTTCATGTAGATATTTGATATTTGAGGATTTGGAAGTTGGCCTCTTGGAAGATTTCCAAAGTGAATTTTTAAGACACACATCCTTTTTTAAGGGGCCTTTTCTTTACACAGGCAACAACAAACAAACATGATTTTTTAGGAAGCCGGGGAGACACTATTTACACTATTCCAATAGCTTGAGAATATACCTGTAATCATTTAATATGATCAAAAGCCAGTACTAAAAATTTTATATTAAAAATACCGTGAAGGAATATACTCTTGTCATGAGGACCTGAAACATGACAACTATCTTTAAGTCATTTACACAGGAGAAATTTTGAGCCCTGACAGCAGGGACATTATCAGGTCTCTAATCTGGATTCCTGTCTATATGACAGTACTGTGTCAACATTTTCCTTCCCTAGCAGCTAAGAGCAGCTTTGAAAGAAATCTTTAAGAAGGTTCAGCATTGCTTGTATACATACTACTCTGCATGAAAGCAAGTTGTCTTACTTTAAAGTGCTGTCAGCTGGGTGGACGTCAGCTTAAGATGATGAGCAGAGCTCCAAACACATTTTGCTCTGCAGACAGTAAAGCAGCAACCAATGCTTTCTAACCAAACCCAAGGAACAAACTTTTCATGTCTGTTTTGATGAATGAGCTATTCAGAAGCACTGAGTACATCATTTTTGGCATCCGGAAACTGGTAAGGATGTACATAAATAGTAAACAATGCATTTTGGCTTCACGCCCCAGACCAGATAGTATGTTACACGAAGCCACATTCTACCCTTGAACACACCCATGAGTCCCACTTAGATCAATAAAAATCACATGATAATTTCTGGGGCACTGGATTTGGCTGGTGGGGGGGGGTGCCATGCATGAGGGACTAAGGACATGGTTTAGGCCCAGAACTTAGGTCAATGGAAACGGTTTGTGCACCTTTAAAGACAATGGCTTTTTTCTTAGCCTTGTATTTACTAGCATGCCTCAAGCAGGCATAAATAAACTGACCCAGGAGCCAGTGAGTCCTAAAACCAGCCAAGTGTCTGAAGTCATAGTGTAAAAAGACAGAGTCCTTTTCACTTCTGAAGTGTGCTTTCGTGTAGACATAGCGAAGCTGACCACAAATAAAAGTGAAAACAGATCCCGAATCAGTACAGCAGCCAATGGAAAACAAATGGACCCTGAGTTCAGATGAAACAACAGCAGTTTTGCAGGCCCGGTATTCTGTTCCTCACCCCAAATGTTTTCTTAGCATCTCTAGCATTATTAATGGAAATAAATTATTCCACATGGGTGCAGAATTGGTCCCAGGGTGCCAACATTTGTTTTCTGCACTCAAGCTGGGAGAAGCGCAGTACAGTTCTATGACAATGTCTCTGCTCTTTTACGATGACAATCTAAGGCTTAGTGTTTATCCATGGGAAGCTAGGCAGCATGGGGAATGTAGAAGTGGCAAGGACTTTGAACTGGAGTACCTTATCATGTTTTCTAACAGATGTTTTCACTTAAGATTTTCAGTCTTTGAACCACCCACAACACAACATCAATTATACCAGAAGACTGTCTTTTCGTTTAATCTGAGAAGAGCCTGGACAGTTATAGTCTTAAGAAAAGAAAGGCAAATAATCCCATGATTTCAAATCATACACAGAGATGCAAGATGTATGGCACCATTAATTCTTCCTCTTAAAGCTCACATCATCCAAGAAATATTTATTAATCATCTATTATGTGGCAGATATTTTTCTAGGTATAGAGAAATAGCTATTCATTAAGAAGTCCCAAGTGTCTACTCTTGTGAAACTTTATCCTATGTGCAGAGGAGAAACTGAATGACTCACATAAAGTTTTTGTTCGAGTTCGTTCTCATAGGTCATGCCCGCTGCTCTATTGATGCACAAGACCTATGATGCTGCCAGGGTCTTACTCTGGGAGAATGAGGTCTATTCCCTCTTCTCTGGCAGTCAAGTCATGGGTCTGCTGTTGCAAGGAAGAATAAACTGCTATTGCTTCAAAGCCCTGTGTTCCATTTAGTCACTGTGCTCACTGGGGAAGGTATTTACATGTGGAAAATGAAGTTAATTTTTCTGGTTGACTAGATAAAAAAGTAACATAAACCATTCCTTCCCTCCTCTTGAAACATTAAATTTAATCAATGTACTCCTCTCTTCATGTGACAGGATGGCAGTAAGCTTCACACTTGTGGAAGACACCAGAGTTGGAAGACACCACAGTGCAGCAGTCCGCTACTGCCAATGCTTTCAATCTGCTGTTCAGTGTCCTTTAGAACCACTGCTTGCTTTTTGTTAAGAAATTTATTTTATTTTATTTTTATGAATTTTAAACTTTATGTGACAGCATACATGAGCATAGTCGTCACACCATTTCCAACCTCCCAGTTCCCTTCCAACTACTCCCTCATTCCCACCTCTCAATTTCCTATCCCCTTCCTTGATTATTGTTATTACATATATGCATATATATGTATATATAAAGCACTCAGTCCATTCAATGATGTTCTGTGTACCTGGGTTTAGGGCTGACCACTTGGAGTTAGATAACATCTCAGGGAGCTAATCCCTGTAGAAAAATGGTTCTCTCTCCCTCACCATCCACTGATTGCCTGCAGCTCTTCATCTTGAAGTGGGACTTCCTGAGGTCTCCCCCACCCACTTGGTATGTCAAGTTATATTGATATTATATGGAGATCTCATTAGACTACCATACTATGGAGATTGCATTGCTGCAGCTTCCCTATAATGTCTAGAATGCATTAACTAGCACAACAGGTGTCTTGTGTGATGCGTAGCCCTAAGTGACACATCTACAATGCAGCTTCTGCACACTTGGTTTCTATAGGTTACCAACACTTGCACAACCATATTATTTTGGTAATTATTTTGATCACTAGAAAGATTAATAATAATAATAATAATAATAATAATAATTGTGTCTATTACTTTTAGTGATTGACAAAATTATTTTGGGCTTTTTTTTTTTTTTGGTCTTTTTGAGACAGGGTCTCCCTTTAGTCCCAGCTGACCTGAAGCTCTATATGTAGACCAGGCTGGCCTTGAACTCACAGAGATCCACCTGCCTCTGCCTCTGGAGTACTGGGATTAAAGGCATGCACCACCACACCTGGCGACTGACAAAATTATTTTTTAATTTATTATTATTATTTTTTATGTATATGAGTGTATTGTCTACATGCAGGTTGGTGCACTGCTGCTGAGGTCAGAAGAGGACATCGGATTCCCCTGGAACTGGAGTTAAAGATAGTTCTTGGCTGCCATGTGGGTGTTGGGAATCAAACCCAGGTCCTCTGCAAGAGCAGTCAGTGCTCTTAACCGCTGAGCCATCTCTCCAGCCCCAGACAAAATTATTTTATGAAATAGTTTCTTATTCCTTCCATGAGGGCAGAACCTGAAGCTTCAGAATGAAGGAAGGAAAAGACATGCGGCATGCAGGGGTGGCCTTGAACCTTAAATGGATATGCACCTTTCTGAAACAAAAGGTAAATAGTTAAGGCACTATTGAAGTAGAAAACTATGGCTTAAATCCTGGTTCTGCTACATTAATCCCATGATTTTAGGTATAGCTGAACCTCTCTAAGACCACTGCCCTTCAATGACATAAGAACCTAGGGGAGCTAGAAAGAACCTAGAGCCCTTCTCCCTGAAGACTAGCTTTCAGAGTTCTAGAAGATACTATGCTAAGGGAGAAAACCAACCAACGGTCCAACTCAGCTCTAAAGCCTAACAACCACAAGGACTGGCACTGCAAATTACCTCTATTGGTACAGTAGTGGCACTGTTGTCTGGGCAGTAATCAACAGGTACCTAATGGACTTAAAGCCTTCTCAATGGAAGGGAACTCATGGGTGGCACTGAAATTATAGTCAAATATACAATGTGGAGAGGTCGTAGAGCCTAGAGAAAACCCTGCCTCTATCTGTTGCTAAAACAACTTCTGGGATGCGCTCACACAGTGTCCCACCTTCTCCTCCCATAGTCCCAAAGACAAATCAAGGTACAAACTCCCCAAACCACAGTGTGGAAAATTCTAGTGAGTGTAATTGATCTTCCTTGCAGAGAGAATGGGTGAGGGAGTTATTTGCAGGAATGTCAGCACAGCCCCTCCCTTGTGGCCATACAGGAAAATTCCCTTCCTGACCCTGAAACTTCTGCCCAAAATGTCAGAGGCTTGAAGAGACCTGCCTCCTGGCATTCTCTGTTTATACACCCTTAACAGCCCCCCCCCCCCATGCAGCTAGGTCAACTGGCTGGTTGGAAGGGGTAGCTGACTATTCTGACTTCTTTTCCCTGGTTAGGCCAACAGTAGTTTTTTCAGACCATCTATGCTACTCTATTGTATCTCTAGACAAATGAAAATTCTTACCATATGCTAAATGTGTATCGTTATATTTACAGGCAAGTGTATTCTACACTACTAATCAAGTAAGCCTCTGTTTTACAACAGATGGAGGTTATTACAGAGTTGTAGAACTGGTCATACACAGAATATATGTTTGAGAGATGCCCAATCCTAAGTGACACATAGACAGTAAAACCTCTACACCTAACATTCATGGAACATGGTGAAACAAGGAGTGGAGAGAATATTCGTGCACCCCTTAACTCTCACCAGTGAAGCTTCCTTATACAACAGAGTGTTATGAACAGAGAAGGGCACAACTAGCTAAGTTTAAGAGAATAAGAGACTTCAGAGTTTGTGTCCCAGGATAGGACTCCTAGATTAAACCTTACCCACTCATGGGTCAGGGACTGAGTTATGGAAGATAAGGCAGAAAGTCTATAAGAGCCAGGGTTGATCCATGAGCATAGGGAAACAGAGGCTTTCAGGCCACTTGATGCTTGCTCATGTGAACTTGCAGCAATGTTGGCATCACGTACTAGACCTAGCTCAGCTCAGTCAGACAAGAGTCCAAATGTGGAGTGAAGGAAATGGGTTGTGGGCCCCAGCCTTGGCCTGGGAACTGTTTGCTTCTGATTACTCCTGAGCAAGAGAGAGTAGATCTTTAAGATTTCTAGATAGGCTGACTAGACTCCAGTAGAGGAACATATACTGAAGGATATCTAGATATAAATGCCTGACCAGATAGGACTTAACACATATGACAGAATGCATGAGGTCTGGTACAGTGGATGGGGACACATGGGTTATCTAAATTTGATTAAGAGCTATTATATGAAAAGCATAAAAACTCAATAAAAATATTAAAGGAAAAAAGAATTGGTGTAAATAATAAAAAAGGGATCAAATGAAAAGAAAAAGGAACCTAAGGAGCATTCAAGAGCATAAAATCGGACAGTGTCTATGCAAGGTCTGGGATGCTGTAAGCCATCCATAGGTGGGTGTTATTTTTTTTACTAACTACAATTGTTAGGTTTTATTGTTAGGTAGCATGAGGCGTGGTGGAATCTTGCATGATCTTCATTGCTTGGTCTTCATGAGAAGCAAGAAGAGGAAAAAGAAAAGGGACAACATAAAATCCAACATTTTTATCTTAATGTTACAATTAGAAACAAAAAAAAACTATATTCTAACTCAATCTTGCTATTACCAACTACATGGGATACATTTTTGTTATTTATTTACTTTTTTTTCCTGTAGCCACAGATGGCCTCCAACTCTGTAGACGAAGATGGCTTCCATCTCACAGAGATCTGCCTGCTTCTTCCTCCTGAGTGAGTGCTGAGACTAAAGGCATGTGCCAGCACACCTAGCTAGTAAATATTTTTTGAAGAAATAGAATTGATTCCTAATTTCTTATAATCAAAAGGTATTGTGCTCCAGTGGATAGACATAAATAATCTTCAAAAGCCATTGAAATTTCTTCTTGTGTCTACTCAAGAAACACAACTGAAATGAAAAGAAAATCTGGGTGTTTTATGATATATCTTCTTATGTAAAAAAAAAAAAAAGGTTGAACTGAAGCAAAAGAAGACACAAGGATGATATTAAAATCTTTCATGGGGCTGGAGAGATTGCTTGGTGGTTAAGAGCCCTGGTTGATCTTGCAGAGGACCCAGGTACAAATCCCAGCACCCACATGGCAACTACCAACCATCTGAAATTCTAGTCCCAGGGGATCCAATGCTCTCTTCTGACCTCCATAGGCTTTGCATGATATGGGTATACTTATACACATGTAGGGAAAACATTCATACACATAAAATAAAAATAACAAAATATTTTTTTAAATCTTTCAGAACTCCTTCAGGTCCAAGTAAGTAACAGGTTAGCTGTTCAGTATCAGGAACCCCTCAGCTGCCTATGAAAAGCAAAGATCATCCCAGGGACAGAGGAGTGCTGAGCAGCATCCAAATATATTGGAAGATTATAGGGATACACAGCTTCTGCAAATGGCCATTGGATTGAAGTTAGGTGGCCTTCCATGTCCTCCAAGGCTTCTTAGAGAGGAAACTCTGCAGTGCACTATGCGTAAGCACCAGGACTCTCACTGGGAAAGGTGTTTACAAGGCTTTAAAAATGACGTAGTGGAAACGGTAAGAGTTTTATAGTCTTAACAGAAAACGTCCATCGTGAAGGCCAACAGGGATCCAAAGAAATAGTAAATGTAGACCCAGAAATAGAAAGAGGCTTTAGGGGTTTTAAAATGATATTTTGGTGATGATCAAATTGAAAAGTCAGAAAGGGAAATTGTTTGAAAGGAACTGCGTTCGTGTGTGTGTGTGTGTGTGTGTGTGTGTGTGTGTGTGTGTAAAACACTTTGGAAATTTCCATTTGGAAATAGAGAAAATATCTATTCATCCATTCTCCACAGCTCCACTTCTCACAGCAAATCTTCAAGTCATTTGTCTGGTCTAGTTTGAAGTGACTAAGTGATGGGGCTCTCAGAATGTTCCCAGTGAGACTATTCCACAGTCTACAAAATTTCACTATTTCCTCTTATTTAGCTTCATTTTTCTCTTATTCAATTTACTGTTTCATTTTAGGAAAAGAAAATTCAGTCTTTTGAATTCATGTCATAGGGAAAGTTTGTTTTCTTTTTGCTTTTAGTGGCTAGTGTTCACTGTCGTCATGCCTGACATTTGGTAGAAGAAGATACATAAATGTGTAAGGTTTTTTTTTTCTTCTTCAAAGAGCTGTACGAGCTGATCTTAGGGGAAAATCTTCATCTAATGAAACTATGGGAAAATTCTAATTCCTAACACCTTGGCCAAAAGAGTCTGAACATATAGCAGATACCATATAAACTTGCAGGGTCTTAACCCCCATCCCTATGTCTATGGGTACAAAAGTGAAAATTCAAAGTTCACCCCAATTTGAAACCTACAGTTTTTCATTTCCAAATTGCTTCTAAGAGCCATGCATTATTACTTGCCCTGGTACCCAGACTGCCCTCTATCCATGAAGGTCCACTTTTATTCATGGCTAGAAATGTAAACTGGCCCACCACAACAGACCCTTCATTGGCCTAGTGAAATTTGCCCATGAAGAATTTGATTGACAAGGTCCTACCAAATCATGTCCACAAAATTACATACAAGGGCAATGTTTAGGATGAAACTTCAGTTTCTATCTTTCAACAAGTCTGTGGGTATAAGGCACAAGTTCTCATAATGCTCCGAACTGTTTGGGAATGCTTTAAAAAATGTAGAATCGAAGCCTCACCAAATCTCACTGAACCTTCCTCAGGCAGAATAATAAACTCCCCTAGGGGGCTGGAGAGATGGCCTAGCGGTTAAGAGCGCTGACCGCTCTTACAGAGGACCCGGGTTCGATCCCCAGCACCCACATGGCGGCTGAGAACCGTCTGAAGCTCCAATTCCAGGAGAACTCCAGTTCCAGGGGAATCCGAGACCCTCTTCTGACCTCCGCGGCATTGCACGACACGGGTGCACAGACTTGCATGCAGACAGTACATTCATACACATACATAAATAAATAAAAAAAATTAATAAACTCCCCTAGGGAACTTGTGTCCATGTTAAAGTGGAATTTCCAAAAGTTTGTTTTCTTTTGGCTCCATGCAGGAATGTTTCAAAATCTTTTCATCTCTCTCCACTTCCTGGGATGAGTGTCTTCTTTTCTACCTGTCTATATTCATAAATAATCCCAGTCCCTGTGTGATCAAGTTGATCTGAACTACCTTTGTATTACCTGTTGTGACTGAGTGTCTATTTGAGACGAGTGTCAGGAGGTGGTCAGGAACACAAATCCTAGGCCCATCTGTGAATCCCTGGCCTTGTGACCTAAACCAAGATGTTTAACCTTTTCCACTGCAGGATCTTTCTCTCTGAAATGGTTAAAAACAACAAGCCCATAGGGCTAGGCAACATTATGTGATTAAATCAACATGTGTAAATACTTGACACATGCCTGAAATAAATTATTTTATAATTATTATTAAATTTAGGAAACCATATCACATCTTTTAAAGGCAATGTACATTCTCTTTATGCCCTGTACATCTTCCTGGGAAGAAGACAAAGAAACAGCAACATGACTCTGCAGTAAGCTATGACAGGAAATTGCAGAAACATTAGTCTCTATGGCATATAGATTCAACAGCAAATCCTTTAAGAGATCCTGAGGACAAAGCCCCCAGTCTTTCCTGAGACCATGGCCATCCTCGGACAAGCCCACATCCGTGGTCCAAGAACTATCAGCAGGACGGCAGCTCTGCAAACACCACTAAGGAGAAAGCCTGTTGTTCAGGCTGGGGAAGCAGGAACAAATGTGTGGAGGTTTGTGATGATGACCTGAGGAGTTAGAAACGAAAAAGATGCTCTTCTGCAGCACAGCGCTCTCTCAGGCCTCAGGCACCAGCAGCTACCACAGTGCTGTATAGGAATGAATCTTCTTCTGTAAGTGCAGGAAGGTTCTAAATAAAAGCTTGCTGGTTTAAAGGATACTGGCCCCATTGAAATCTGTTATCTGGCTTTGCTTGGGACAGGTTTGCTACAGTAATGGCTTTTCACTGCAGGGATTCATCATTTGCTTGTTTCACAAACTTCTTTCTCTGCATTTTCCACAGTCGTGCCAAGAGTAAGGCTTCTCCATGCCAGGATTGCTGAAAAGGTAATAAATCCACTGACATAATCCTAGCTGCCTTGACTGACAACTTAATAAATGACAAAAGCCAAAGTCCAGGGTCGCTAATAAGGTTCCCTTCTCCTCCTCCTCCTCCTCCTCCTCCTCTTCCTCCTCCCCCTCCTCTTCCTCCTCCTCTTCATTTATCCTCCTCTTCTTTTTCTTTTTTCTTCCTCTCCCTCCCTACCTCTCTCACCCTCCTTCTCCTCCTCCTTTTTGTCCTCCTCATCTCCTTTTTTTTGGGGGGGGGAGGGGAGGTTTGAGACTGAGTCTCCCTGTAGCCCCAGCTATTCTGGAACCCACTATGTAGACCAAGCTGGCCTTGAACTCAGAACTCAGAGATCCACCTGCCTCTGCCTCCAGAATGCAGGGATTAAAGCCGTGCACCACCAAGCCCAGCCCCATCTCATCTTCTTCCTCCTCTTTCTCTTCCTCTTCTTTTCTTCTTTTTCTTCCTCTCTCTCCCTCCCTCCACCTTCCTCCTCTTCCTCTTTCTTTCATTTTTTTCTCCTTTCTTTCCTTGTATTCATCTTCTTTCCTTGATAAGTTTTACAGACTAACACTTGAGAGATGTAGACAGGTGCTGTAAACTTAATCCTTAGCAATTTCCTCCTCAGCTCAAGTAACATAAATATTTTCTGCGTGGTAAAGCCTTGCGCATGTCAGCCACCAACCAACCATCATCTCTCCCTTGCACTGTCTTACTTTTCTTCTGATTGTTTGGGTAGTTTTCTTTAAAAGAAAATATACTTCTGTCAATTTTCACACAAAAGGCAAAGGCAATTTTTAATGTGTTTTCCTTAGAAGCAGCCAAAAGGAGTGTTCTATTCCCAAGCAAAGTATATGAAGCAAAAGTTGCTTATAGCCTTTGATGTTAGATTTCTTTTTAAGGTTTTTTTGGAGTGTTTTGATACACAAGAAATCCAGCTCTAGAAACGTGAGCGGTTTTGTGGTGTGCAAAGGTGGTGTTTGACTCCACATTCCCTTCATGAGAGATGCAGTTGAGCTGTGATGCCATGGCAGGTATTTTAGAGCTGACTAAAGATATGATGAAGCCCATCCTTCTTTCATCTAGTACAAGTTCTGTTCATCTACCCAAGGAATTCAAAACACAAGTTCCATTCATCATCGGGGCTAGAGAGATGGCTCAATGGTTAAGAGATTGACTGCTCTTCCAGATGACCCAGGTTTGATTCCCGGCACCCACATGGCAGCTAACAATTGTCTATAACTCCAGTTCTGGGGGAATCTGACACCTTCTTCTGACTCCGAAGGCATTGCACAATATGAGTGCCCTTACACACATACAGGCAATACATTCATGCACAAAAATAAAAATAATAAATTAAAAAAAATCACAAAATCATTATATGTTTGTGAATCTTATACTTGGAATATAGCTCATCTAACAAAATGATGTTTTAATGTTCATAATTAATTGAGGTGTCACTACTATTTAGTAGCTTTGGTCATTTGTCTTCTTGGATATTTATGATAATTCTAGAATATAGTATGTTTCATTATCAGGGAATTATTATAATTCTCAAAGAGGTTAACAAGTAACATGCATAAGGCATCGAGTATACAGAGAAGATAAATGGTGATATGCGAATCTTACTTTTTTAATTTTTTTTTTTATTTTATTTCTTTTCGTATGTGTCTGAATGTATAGTCTGGATGTAAGTTTGTGCACCCGTGTCGTGCAAAGCGGAGGAGGTCAGAAGAGGGTGTCGGATTCCCCTGGAGCTGGAGTTAAAGATGATTTTCAGCCGCGTGTGGGTGCTGGGGATCGAACCTGGGTCCTCTGCAAGAGCAGTCAGCGCTCTTAACCACTAGGCCATCTCTCCAGCCCCTTGAATCTTACTAAAGAACACAAGATGCTTTTCATTATTTAAAATTCAAGACATGACATACTTTGGAATATTACCTACTGAACTTTAGATGTGCTATTTGCTAAAATGAATTAAAACTTACTGCTGCTTTGATTTCTTTGAGTTGATTTTTGAGATAGGATATTCCAGTAGCCCCAGCTGGCATGGAACTCACTATGTAGACAAAGCTGGCCCCAGTCTCACAGAGATCTGCCTGCCTCTGCCTCCTGAGTGCTGGTATGAAATGTGTGTGCTACTATGCTCAGCTAGGTCAATAAGCAACAAATTCCCAATTTAATCTTTTACTATTGTGAAAAAAGAATCCTTATATCCTTTTAATATATTAGTGTTCTACCCAAGGAATTCAAAATACATATTTTCCCTTTAAAATATTTATTCCTCTATACAGTTTTCAAAGAAACTCACAAAAAAGAAAGGCATCATAGTTGAAGAGAGATTTATATCAAAGGAGTCAGAGTCAATTTGTATTATAATCAAATTATTTTTCACACAATCCTTCCTTCAGCATGGTTATTTATTGACCTGGGCTTTTTGCAAGAAGCTGAGGATAGAAGACAGGTGAAATATGAGACTAAAATGAAGATCACAGAAGATGTTGAAAACACAAGAGCAAATTATCACACAAAGCTGATAAATTATAGAAAATGTAGCAATCAAAAAATTAAGCAGCTTTGAGAATCAGTGGATGTCTGTGATCCCATCTGGGTTGCTGACGCTTGAATTCTGCAGGAGGCACTAGAGAGCTCCTGGTAAATATTAGGAGGTTGCACATTTTAAGCAGAGGAAATAACATGAAACTATGGCATTGTAAAAAAACTGAAGTTATAGCCTGGTGTGGTGGGGCACACCTTTAATCCCAGCACTTGGGAGGCAGAGGCAGGCAGATCTCTGTGAGTTCAAGGCCAGCCTGGTCTACATAGAGAGTTCCAGGACAGCTGGGGCTGGAGCTGCAGGGGGACTCTGTCTCAAAAGTACCAAAAAAAAACCCAAAACAAAACCCCGAAGTCATGTCTGAGGAGTGCGTGTGTGCAGTGTGAGTCAAGGTGTCAGGAAAGGCAGACGAGGAAGATGGGCTAAGCCCTGGTTACAGAGTCCTTAAACTCCAGACTATGAAACGTGAATCTTGGCCAGTAAGCAAAGGGGTATCAGCCAAAACTGAAGATGTAAAATCCCATAGGCAACTCCCACTTTCATCACAGTTTCACATGAAGCATCCCCTTGCCTTTTCCTTGGGATTCAAGGTGTGGTTTTGGTCCACATGAGCTCCTAAGTTTGGCCAAACTAAAGTGGGATGAGAAGCAGGTTCTGACAAAGAGGTCTTACACGAGAAAGCCCAACAGCAGACAGGATGGGTAATGGAGGAAGAGAAAACATAAATCTGAGAGATATGTAACAGCAACCAAGGGCCTCGGTGACCAGTAAGATGTCGGCACTGAGGCAGATGAAGCTCCATCAAAAGGCTGTAGCTTCCGGCTATAGTGACTAAAGGACAAATGATCCAGAGACAAATACGAAAGGAGAGGATTACAGAGGCCAGATAACCAGGACAATTTAAGGCATCGTGGGAGGAAACCTATAAATTGTTGAGCTATTTTACAATGAAGTGATAAAGGTTTAATCAGACTCCTCAGAATGCAAGGTATTTCAGTTTAGGGTTACTGTTGTAACTATGAAAATTGTCAATTTATGGGCCGGGAGTGATGGCTTACAGGTTAAGAGCATTTGTGACTCTTGAAGAGGACCTGGGTTCCATTCCCACCACACACATGGTGTGTGTCAGTAACTCCAGTTCCAGGGAATTGATGCCCTCTTCTGGCCTCTGCACACCTTGCACTCATGTAGTGCACCTAAACATATTTATGCAAAACATATACATAAAATAAAAATTTTTAAATCAGTTCATGATATGTTATTTAATATACACTAATTTAATATGTATGGAGTTATGGGGTTGAACTTTGCATCTCTTAGTCTCCTTTCGTGTGATGAAGTACCCTGCAACAGGTGAAAAAAACTAAGACCTCCACCTTCAAAGCTTTGTCTCAAATTCTTAGTCCCTCTTCAGCCTTTGATTGGAAGGTCTCTCCTTATAATATCTCAGTTCTCCACTGCTTTAAATACTTTCACAAATACCCCTTTTACTTTCATGACTGACGACCAAATGAGACAGCAAGACATACTAGAATTCTAAACCCAGCACTCACCCTGTCGTATTCTCCCAGAGCAAGTAGACATATCTTACTAGTTAATGGACTCAAGGCACTGTGCTTTTTCCATGAAAGGTATTTGTTGTACACAGACAAACAGAAAAAAAAAAGAAATTCTAAAAGGAAAGAATTTTTAGGCCTAAGATCCAAAGGGGTTATTATAAACAATTGAGAGTGTTAAAAAAAGAAGAAACATTTAAAAGAGGTCAAGAAAGTACCTCAACAGAACTCTTTTCATTTATGTTGTTTCAAGTAAAAGATCACATATTCAAACTGTTCCTATTAATTTTCATATGCTGCACTCGCTCAGCATGTTTGACTATTTCACTTCATAATGTTTTGGCACAAAATGTAAATAACATTGCACCTCACCTCCCCACATTCCCACAGTCATTTTCTGTAATACAAAGAAGACTGCACTAACAGTCAGAAACTGCACATTCTTCTGGTAGAAATCCAAAAAATTGCTTTTAAAAAAAGTTTTCTGTCACAATTTGTTCTTGGAAGTTTGCTCCCTGTCACTGACTCTGATTATAGGAGAGTGAAAACCCTATTAAAAATCATACACGTTTATTGGATGTAGGTGTTGATTTAGGTTGAGGCCCATTAAAGCATCAATAGTATTTGAAGTCAAGATCTAAAACCATGGCTTTTTTTTACTTCAGATTTTTCTTTCTTTTTTTTTAAATTTTTCTTATTCATTTTTATTTATTTCTGTATGTGTATGAATGTACTGTCTGCATGCAAGTCTGTGCACCCGTGTCATGCAATGCCGCGGAGGTCAGAAGAGGGTGTCGTATTCCCCTGGAACTGGAGTTCTCCTGGAATTGGAGTTTCAGACGGTTCTCGGCCGCCATGTGGGTGCTGGGGATCGAACCCGGGTCCTCTGTAAGAGCGGTCGGCGCTCTTAACCGCTAGGCCATCTCTCCAGCCCTCAGATTTTTCTTTCTTTAAAGAGCTTCTGGATCATACTGCTTAGATGTTTTGAGAGAGAAGCCATTTTCATTTTAGAAAAACAACTTCTCTACTAAGATTAAAAGAGAAGATAATATGTCAAGATTCTTTCATGTTTCTTCTTTTTGATTACTCCAAATGTATTTGCTATAAAAAAAGACAAGTGAATAAAATCTTTTTTCTTAATTACATTATAAAACGAACATGGAATCTGTGGAAATATGGTGGATTAACTAGTTTGATCTTCATCTATGACATTTAAAATCATTAGGATACCTTTCTAAGATATTTTAAATGTATGGCTGAATTGACTAAAATTTTTTGAAAAGAATCCTTGGAAGGTTGGGGGAGGAAGACTTGAAAGAGTAAATCATAAGCTATTGCTAAGTACGAGTTTGAAGCCAGCAGCCTCGCCAAGAGCATTTTTTCCCATAGGTATTGACTTAGAGCAGTAGAATAATGCAGAGACAGCAGAAAATGCACCTTAAGGATTATGCAAGGTGAGGTGTCATGTATGAGATCCCTCCACAAAACACAGTGCCCTCAAATGTTGTAACCAATAAATGATAAACAAGAAATACATCCATTTCACATGATACAATGACAAGAAAAATTCTAGTCTCATTCAGAGTATGTGTGTAGAATGATAAAATAGGTTTCCTTAGAACTATAAGCTGGTCTTTAAACAAGTTTGGATAATGAACTAATATCAGGTTAATTCTACAAAACTTTCAGGTGAAATAAGTTTAAAGAGTGATCAAGTGCAAAGTATCATGGGTTTCTATCAGAGTCAAATACAAAGAAAATGTTTTATGATCTGGACTTCAAAGAATTCTGACACATAATGTCCCAATTAATCAACACGCATGCACACAAAACTATATAACACAATGCACCACAGGCACTAAGTAATTAAGCCAGTCTTATAAAGACAAATATATGTTTTTATTACATTTGTGCATTCTAGAACTGTATATGAGCCCATAAAGTATCATAATATTATATATCTATATATATATAGATCAATAATATATTATATATATATAGTTATAGTATATAAAGGTATATATTGTATAGTGAGAAATACATTGTGGGAGTGACTTTCTCACAAATTCTTTGAAAGCATAATATATAATAATAATAAAAGAACACAAAATGGGAAAAAAAATTGGTAGGGATAGCAGAATTTCATGCCTTAATGTATTTTGTTATCATGTGAATAACAAATATTCCTGTTTTCATGATTTGATGATTCTCCATCTATGGAAATATAATTACAAGTAGATATTTTTTTCCTGATTGGAATGGACAGACTGTGAGTGTAGAATCGGAACAAGAGAAGCAGGTTAAATAGAAAAATCCCCTAAATTCTCCTTCCATAAAAGACATGGCATTTAACATAGGACCAGTCTCTGCAGGTCCATGAGGACTATCTGTGAATAAAACAGTCTGCATTAGCATCCAAATGCTTGGATGAATTGGGTGTGTGCAGACAATCTGGCTTCGTAAAATTCCTTAGCTCACTACCACAGCCTGCTTCTGAAGCAAGCCTTTTACACACACTCTGTTCATCCCCATTCTAAGTCACAGGTCCATGGTCCTAGACATAGGTCAAGACAAGTATTAGGATGGATAAATAGATTTAGTTTGAGTTTCTTAAACTATAAGAACACCTATGACAGAGAAAAACTGGTTTTACTATTGTAACTGCTAATTTTCCATGGCGATGCCTTGTGTTTACCCATATTATATCAGCCTTTGACCAATCATGTATAGTCAGTCAGAAGTGTAGGACCAAACTTTTGCTGATGATTTCTTTTCTTTTCTTTTCTTTTCTTTTCTTTTCTTTTCTTTTCTTTTCTTTTCTTTTCTTTTCTTTTTTCTTTTCTTTTCTTTTTTCTTTTTACTTTTCTTTTTCTTTTCTTTTCTTTTCTCCCTTCCTTCCTTCCTTCCTTCCTTCCTTCCTTTCTTTCTTTCTTTCTTTCTTTCTTTCTTTTTCTTTCTTTCTTTCTTTCTTCCTGGTATTTTTGAGGCAGGGTCTCCCTTTAGTCCCAGCTGGCCTGGAGCTCACTCTGTAGACCAGGCTGGCCTTGAATTCACAGAGATCTGCCTGCCTCTACCTCCCCAGTGCTGGGATTAAAGGCATGCACCACCACACCCAGCAGTGCTGATGATTTCTATAGGTAGAAAAAAAGAGGAAAATAAGACAGATGTATATAATAGAGAACAGTTCCTAGTATCCTTGATTAATTCCAAAGGGAACATCTGTCAGAAACAAACCAATTCACTTAAATAACATGTTTCTAATAACAGCATGGCAGCACAGGTGAGACCTTCAACATATTTTTGGATTGCTTTAGCAGTAAGATTTTGGACTGGGGTAAGGCAAAATGTAAATTGAGAAGCACAATTTCCATTTTTTATTCCCTGCTGTCTTTATTAACCATTGGTTGTGACTGTAAAATCTTGCCAGCATTCTACTGTTTGTATGCATGGGACCTATGGAAACAGTAGTAAGCAATTTATTCTCCAAATTGTGTCCTTTTCTTAAAATGTGCAGCATGATGGCTTCTTTGAAGCAATCCAGGTTGGCCTAGTTAGTAACACTGCAGGTCCCAAATCATTAACCGGCATTCATAACTGCTGACCTGGTTAACCCCTCCAGCATTCAAAGGGGTTTCTGGAACCTCAGATCTACTGGAAAACTGGTCAAGCCAAAAAAAAAAAGCAAGTG
The DNA here is from genome assembly GCA_009823505.1 of Rhizomys pruinosus. Lineage (NCBI taxonomy): Eukaryota > Metazoa > Chordata > Mammalia > Rodentia > Spalacidae > Rhizomys > Rhizomys pruinosus. The sequence goes on from VZQC01002773.1 coordinate 1,280,467, forward strand.
AAAAAATTCTTTAAATTATTTTGCTTCTCCTGCTATTTTCCTGTAAAATTCTTTCAATTATTTTCCTTCTCCTGTAAAATTATGTGTATACAAATATAAAGAGCAATTATAATTCATTGATAAAACATTTACATTTCTTATATATGTGTATGTATAATCCCATTTTGAAGGCATCTTTTGGGGGGGGCTACTCCTTTTTGCATTTTTTCCCCTGGGGCATTTACTGTCCAAGAGAATGTGTACATATTTCTGGATATGTTTGAAGTTCCTTAGTATTTTTTTAAATTGGAGCTCCTAGTTACAATATTAGGCTTTATTAGATGAGTTGATGAGTACAAACACAATACAGTGCTTTGAAAAGAATAGGTGTTGTCATGGTTTAAATGTGAGCTGTCCTCAGGGGCTCATGTGTTTGTACACTTGGTCCACAGCTAGTCGTACTGCTTCCAGAGTGCATAGAACCTTCTGGGTGGAAGGCATAGCTGTTGAGGTAGGTCTCTGAGGGTGATAGCCCACCCCGCTTTCTTCCCAAGCTTTTTGCTTCCTGATCTTTGGTATGTGGCAACTTGTACTGCTCAGACTTCCAGCACCATAGCAACTGCACCTCCCTTGAAATGATAAATTGCACCCCAAGAACAAAACCCCTCCTTTCTTTAAGTCATCCATCCAGTGTTTGATCAAGTGACAAGAACAGTAATTAGTGCCAGTATAAAAAAGCCCATCCCAGCCAGACATGGTGGCACAGGCCTTTAATCCCAGCCCTTGGGAGGCAGAGGCAAGCAGATCTCTGTGAGTTTAAGGCCAGCCTGGTCTACAGAGTGAACTCCAGGCCAGCTGGGACTAAAGGGAGACCCTGTCTCAAAAGTACCAAAAAAAGTCCATCCCCTTCAATATCTAAATATATTTAATAAATATTTTAATTGTATATTTTAATAAATATATAAATATATCTTAATTCATAGAATTATATAAAGTAGCTATTTTCTCAGTTTCTTGGTCCCATCATAAACATATCACCTATTTTAAAAAGCTAACTTGGGGCTGGAGAGATGCCCTAACGGTTAAGAGCGCGACCGCTCTTGCAGAGGACCCGGGTTCTGATCCCCAGCACCCACATGGCGGCTCAGAACCGTCTGAAACTCCAATTCCAGGAGAACTCAGTCCAGGGGAAACCAACCCTCTTCTGACCTCCGCGGCATTGCACAACACGGGTGCACAGGCTTGCATGCAGACAGTACATTCGCCACATACAGAATAAATAAAAAAAAAAAATTAATAAAAAAAAAAAAAGCTAACTTAAACCGGGCATGGTGGTGCACTCCTTTAATCCTAGCACTTGGGAGGCAGAGGCAGGCGGATCTTTGTGAGTTCAAGGCCAGCCTGGTCTACAGAGCAAGTTTCAGGACAGCTGGGGCTACAGGGACACCCCGTCTCTAAAAAGAAAAAAAAAAAAAAAACCTAACTTAAAATCTCATGATGTAGAAAATCAACTTCTAAGTATTCAAAGAAATAGAAATCAAGATTTTAAATAGATTATAGCCACTTGATGTTCATTGCAGAAATATTCACAATACCTAAGATGTGGAAACAAACTAAAGGTCTATGAGGATTGATGGCCACAGAAAGTGATATTATATATATATATATATATATATATATGAGAAATATTGGAATAAATCCTGTGTTATGCTATTGGAATGGATTTTGAAATCCATGTAATATGGATAGACCTTGAAGAAACTATGTTGGTCAAAATAAGCCAATCACAGAAGGTACTACTGTATGACTTCACTTATGGGAACCATCTAAAATAGCCAAATCCATAGACTCAGATAGCAAACAAGCCTGAGCAGGAGTGGAAACTTGCTAACTGGTGGACAGAAAGTCAGCTCTGCAAGATGCAAAGTTGCAATGATCTGATGTATTATGTCCCCACAGTTAGCCCTGATATAGTCTCCACACAAAATCTTGCTAAAAAGGGATCTCATGTTAACAGCTTTTCAGCAGTATAAACCAATTTCATCTCTCCTTAGGGTTTTATATGCTACTGTGCTTGTTCTGAGCTTATAAATAAATAGATGAAGTAAGTAAATAAATAAATAAATATATAAGTAGAATTTACCCAGTAAAATTGGGTAGTCGGAATAGCTTCCAATGTTCTATGGCACAGTAAGAGAGCTATGGCTGACGATATTCAATGATGGACTTCAAGATAGAGTACGAAGAAAACTTTGAATTGTCTCAACATAAAGAAATGATAACTGTTTGAGCTGTTGAATATTGCCAATGATCCTGATCTGATTTTTATTTGTCATAGTAATATGTTGAAATATTACACTATATACCATAGATAGATAAATTAGGTGTCAAGTAAATTTTGAAGTAAATAGGTAAAATTGAATAAAATTTAAAAGTAAACATAATTTTTAAAAAGTTGGGTTCCATTGAGGTGATGAAATCAAAGCATGACCCTAATTTTACGTCTTCATTCCTGTCACTGGACTCTCCTCAAGCAGGCTCCCACCACGCTGTGCCATGAATCCAAACTGGTGTTCTAACAACTGACCAAAAAGGTGAAGTAGGCTTTTTTCCCAATATTTCCAGAAAGAAATCATGAATTTTTCTCTGGTTATTAGAATTTTGCCATGTGCATGCTATGTGCAAACTGAACTCTTTGGTTGGAAAACTGCAATAAATTCCCATGTTTTCACTGACTGGAGGGGAGGAGGGGTAGCAGCCCTGTCCAGTCCCCAGTGAAGAGGAGTAGGTATGAGAGGCGACAAGAAGCTGTGCTCCAAAGCATTAGTGTCAACTTGACACACCTGGGTTGAGGGAGCCTCAACTGAAGAATTCCCTCCATTGGACTGGCCTATGGCCATGTCTGCATTTTCTTGATTGTTGAGTGATGTGGGAGGGCCCAGCCCACTGTGGGCAGTGCCATCCTTGGGAAGGTGATTCTGTGTTTTTATATAAAAAAAGAAGGCTTGGTGTCGTTCAATGTCTTTGAGTCACGCGTGATCGCATTCCACACGCTGTCCTTCCCTTCTTGGCTCAGCTCCAAGACTTGTCTCCTGCCTGCAGGCCAACAGTCTCTAGGCTTTGCTCCCGCAAGAAAAGGGGGAAGGGAAAACCACAGGAGATCACTCGTGAAAATGAACGGACTCACACATGCAGAGAGCCCAGGAGAATAGGAACTCTGTTTATTTTCTGTCAGTGAGGACTGTATATTGGAGGCTACTGTGCTCTGGGCAAGGAAGTAGGGGGCAGGTGGAAGGGAGGGGTGAGCCACCTTGGCTCTAATCAGGGGGCTGCAGAGCTCTGCTTTGTGCAACAGGTAACTACCAGTGTGACATTTTGCTCAATGCCTCAAGGGAAGGGGCCTGGAACTTAGCAGAGATAGGGCAAAGCAAGAATCATTGTAATATCCTGAATCTTCCTGCTGCAGATAACTCTGAATGCCCACAGAGATATCAGATAACTGGAGATCTTCCAGGACAGGCCTTACAAGTTCTTGCTTCAAGCCACATACAAAGTTTCATTCCCACAGTTTGGGGTTGGATAGAGGGCTCACCAGTTAAGACCATTGGCTGCTCTTGCAGAGGACCAGATTCTATTCCCAGCACCCACATGGGACTAACTCCAGTTCCAGGGGAATCTGATGCCATCTTCTGACCTTTGTGGGTACTGCATGACATGGGTACTCTTACATGCATACAAGCATTACACTCATATACAAAAACAAAAAGAAAATATTAAAAAAAATAAGAAAGCAGAATGAGCACAGCCAAGGGAGCAAGCCAGTAAGCAGTGTTCCTCCATGGTCTGTGGTTCAGCTCCTGCCTCCAGGTTCCGGCCCCTAGTTCCTACCTTGGGCTCCCTCAGTGATGAACTGTGACCCGGGAGATGTGAGCCAAATAAACTCTGTCCTCCTGAAGTTGTTTTTGGTCAGTGTTTTTAATCACAGCAATTGAAGGCAAACTAAGGCAGAAATTGGTACTGAGAGTGGGGTATTGCTCTGACAGGCCTAACCCAGTTGTTTTGGGGAGGACAGTGGAAGCATTTGGGACTTTGGGCTGGGAAAGCCATTGAGTACTTAAGAGTTTAGTGAGCTGTGTGGCTGTGGGATTGGAACAGCTCTGCTGAAAGACCTGTAGATAACGGAGGCCTACCCTGTGAAGCTTCAAAGAGAAGTAAAGATTATCAGGGATTTTTGTGTGATATTTTGAGTTGAGAATCTTTGGTTTCCACTCAGCTGGGGCTGAAGGATCAGCTGTGATTAAGACACCAGTATCACTGAAGCAAAATCTTTGCTTTACCAGGACAGATGATACTAGTTATCTGGGGATGAACAATCAGCTGTGAGTAACAAGAGACCAGAATCTTTGAGGTGAAATCTTCTGGCAAAGTATTTCCTCAGAGTCAGCACACAGAAGCTGTGGTCCAGAAGGGACCTGAGCCTCCATCTCAAGATGGAAGCAGGACTTAGAAATATGAAAGAGTCTCCTATATTGTACTGGTTTTGAAGGCATGAGGTGGTTATGGAAAGCAGCTGAGGCTTGACACTGTGAGAGGCCAGGAAAGGGCACTGGTAAAGGTAAAGCCTCAGTTTTGGTGAAGTCCCAACAGGACTGAGGAGGTCATGGAGAGAATCTGAAGCTTTGCACACTAAAGGGCCAGGAAAGGCCATTGAACATGCAGCCTTAGATGTAAATGACACCCTCACATTTTGGAGATGCCGGGACCATGAGATGACCACCAAAGGCAGCAGCAGGTATGGAGTGGAGCTGGACTGAGCCTGCAACACGAGCTGTGTGTGCTATGGATGGGAGAGCCGAGGAAGTGAAGCTTCCCAACCCTTTTAGAGCCCAGAAGATTGTGAGTGAATCCCAGATGTCCTGCCTTGAGCTACTTTGCTGGACTTCAGTTTTGCTTAAGTGTGCCTGATTCTTCCCTTTTGAAACAAGACAGTAATTGTTTTGGATTTTATAAGATCCCACAGTTAAAAGCCTTTTAAAAGAGACTTTGAACTTTTAAAGTGTTTGGGATTTTTTAAAGACTATGGGACTTTTAAAGTTATACTGTTTCATGTTGTGATATTAATACTAATATCATACCTTGGAGATAAGAAATGGAAAGTTTGTAGTTTAATAGCGATATGTGTGTCAAGTTTACAGGGGTCAGTTGTGCTGGATAGTTTTAGTTGTCAATGTGACACCTGGGTTGAGGGAGACTCAACTGGGGAATAACCTCCATTGGACTGGCCTATGGACATTTTCTTGATTGTTGAGTGATGTGGAAGGGTCCAGACCACTGTGGGCAGTGCCATCCCTGGACAGGTGATCCTGTGTTGTATAAAAAAGCGGTCTGAATGCAGGTCCAACAAGCAAGCCAGTAAGCAGTAGTCCTCCATAGTCTGTGCTTCACCTCCTGCCTCCAGGTTCCAGCCTAGGGCTCCCCCATTGATGGAATGTGACCCTGAAGATATAAGCTAAATAAACCCTTTCCTCTCCAGATTGGTTTTGGTTAATGTTTTATCATAGCAATTGAAAGCAAACTAGAATAGAAGCAAAGGCTTACAACCATAGAAACATCTAAACTTTGGGTAGATATCTCAATACTTGTGCATATCCATCTGAAGGGAACAGAAACACAAGCCCGATGTTTTGTTTTTACAAGGATTTTCTTTGATATATTTGTTTTTATTTTATGTGCATGTATGTAACTGCACCCATGTGTACAAAGCCTATGTAGAAGCCAGAAGGGGGCACTGGATCCCCTAGAAGTAGAGTTATGGGCAGTTGTGGGCCACCATGTGGATTCTGGGAATCGAACTCAGATCCTCTACAAGAATAGCAGGTGCTCTTTTAACCACTGAGTGATCTCTCCAGCCCCTCAGATTTTTTCTTTAAATCTACTTCTTTACTAAAACATTTTTGGCCTGTGTGTTTGTAATTGCTTGCTGATTCTTTCTGTGATCTTGTTTTGTTAAGGTTTTTTTTTTCATTTTATTTTTGTTTAAATGACAGTTGCTACAGAGAAGGAAGATTATAAGAGCTAGAAGTAGTGGAACGAATAAAATGAAGCTGTGTTTCTGGACACAACGGGGTAGGTGTACTTGTGACAGCATGCACAAGCCCTAGTCAAACTCAAGTCAGACAAAAATCACAGGGTGGATGGGGTAGGCTGCTGGGAAAGGGGGGTCAGATTCCATCAAGGGTGTGCTGCCTGGTAGGTTGATCAGGCTCCACACCCAAGAGCAATAGAGGAACTGAAATTAGGCTTAAGAGGGTCTTTAAAATAACAATAAAGCCTGGGTGTGGTGGAGAAGGCCTTTAATCCTAGCATTTAGGAGGCAGAAGCAGGCAGATCTCTGTGAGTTCAAGGCCAGCCTGGTCTACAGAGCAAGTACCAGGACAGCTGGGGCTACAGGGGGACCCTGTCTCAAAAAAAGACCAAAAAAATAAATTAATAAGTAAATAACAATAAAGGATATGAAGTCAAGGGAGGCATAGTAAGATGAGGGCAGGAATGAGGAAGAGGGTCTGAATATGGTCAAAACACAGTGAAATTCTCAAAGAATCATATGTATATATTATATCTATTATATATATATATATATATATATTTGGTATTTTTGAGACAGGGTCTCCTTTAGTCCCAGCTGCCTGGAGCTTGCTATGTAGATCAGTCTGGCCCTGAAGTCACAGATAGCTACCTGCCTCTGCCTCCTGAGTATTGGGATTAAAGGCCACCATGCCAGGCTAATCTACAATATTTTTAAAATACTTTTATTATACAACACCAATGTTCTCTGTATTCTCATTTATCGATTGTCTTTTTTCATTCAACTTGAGATTTTCCCAACTCTATGGATGAAAAACGATTTTCAGTCATAGCCCGGACACTTCGGTTATTGTGAAACTCTAGATAATAGTTAATATCTATCTTTCTTGTCTTAGCAGGCCCCCTTGGATCCAGAGGAAGAAGGTGCTACTATAAGGTAGTGGGAAACCCAGGTTTTTCTGACCTCCACAAATACTCTCTTGAGGAATAAAGCATCTTCATTACTGCTGGTGAGATGTGGGAGTCCAGGTTCCCTAGTAGGCCTCTGCCAAACACCCTTTGACTCAAGGGGGCAGGATCGCTTTCGGCTTCCTGCCCATGTGAATTCTGTGCTACGGCAGGAACCCCAGGCTTTCCTTGGTCTCCTCTGACAGCACTGGTTAACAGTACCTTGCTAACAGTAGGTGAGGAAGGACATCCATTGTTCCCACAGGTCTTTCCACAGTTTCTGTATTCTCAGCCTGTCACTCCTAGAAACTACTCCTCTGTGTGTGTGTGTGGGGGTGCATGGGGGCTTTAATTTTGGTTGGTTGAAGTCTATTCTCCCCCTTCTCCCTCTGCTAACAGAGACAGAGTTAGGGCCATAGTGTTTTACTGTAATATTTGGCTAAAAGAGGGGGCATTATTATATGTTCGCTTGTCTGTTTTAGAGAAACCCATCATTCTTTGAGCGTTTTTCTTGTTTCCGTTTTGGAACGTCTCTGTAGCTGACTTTTCTGACACGTGCCTTGGGCTAATGGACAAAAAGAATCCCAGCAAAGTCAAAGGATGTTTGATCCTTAGATTTAAGGGTCCTTTGTTGTTCTTCCTTCTCTCCATCTTCCCATCGTTTTCTTATGTTTATTTCTAATACACACTTTTCTCTGAGACATTGGCCACATGTGTTCTGACTGGTTTTAGTGTCTCTCACCTGAAAATTCAATAAAACAACTACAAACATTAAGCTACCATTTTCTGGTTGGTCTCTATGCCAGGCAACACAGAACACCAGTACCCACATTTGGGTGAACATATCAGTGGTGCATGGGGCTTATTAGAAGCTGACTCCCTACAGAAAACCCACTAAAATCCCCACTCTCTCACTAGTTTACTACTTTGAAACAAAAAATTTTAATATATCCATTTTTTCTTTATTGTTCTTGATGAGAGGGTTTGATATACTACCAAATAGTCTTCCATACCAGAAAGTCTTGCATATTGCCTAAGGATTCTTATATAGTTAGACTAGGCACTCTCTTCTTTTGCACCTGCTCTGAGCTTATAAATTATTTCCTAATACAGATACTCTGGCTTTTGAACAGATTGCATTTGCCAAGTTTAACAGAAGATGAATCAAATGGTTACTTTGTACACCTTGACTGTATGTACTTCAGTTATTACAGGAATTGGGATATTTGTCTTGGTTACTGTGATGGGTAATCTTCGTTATCACCTTGAGTGGATTAGAATTGTGGGAAGATCCAGTTTGAATTGGGGCTGGTTCCCAGCTAGCACACCTCAGGGCTCCATGTGGGAGACATGGGATTTTTCTGACCCCACCCGAAGAAGGAGCAAGCAATGTGGCCCAGGTACAGGGTGCTAGGAGGAGAAGTAGTAGGGAGTGGTGTGTAACTGGGGGTCTGTGATTGACTTTGGGAGCTGATGTCACTTTGCTTATAAAAGCAAGCTGTAGCAGGCAATAAATAAAATTCTTCATGACCATCATTACAGAATTTCCGGCCGTTATTTTGTTTTTGTTTTTGTTTTCACACAAGCCAAAGCAGGCCTGAATTTTGTTCAACTGACCAGCGGGTCGGACAGCAGTCTCTTAGACCACCAATCTGGATAGCTGGTGTGGTGAAGTGAATTGTGAGTGGGCATAGGCGGAAGATAGGCAATCAGCCATCAGCCTGAAATTCCTGCCCAGGGGCCAGCAGTCTTTGGGCAGGTAGAAAAAGCACGGCCAAATGTTCCGTTGTCCCAGGCTAAGGACCTGAGTTGGAAGTACCTCAGGTAGGGTTACGAAAGTAACCAACTGACCTCTGCACCGAGGGGTCAGTTTCCTACAGCGGCCGCAGGACGGTACTGTGCTCCCTTTCCTGTAGCAGTACCACGCTGTACCTGCTCGTGGCAAAGGAAACTTCCTACGTAGAATCACTGCGCAAACACCTCTGAGTGTATATACGGGCGTTTCCAGAAAAGTTTAGCTACAGAGGAAGGACACTCATTGAATGTGGAAGTCACCACTGCTAGGGTGGAGTCCTGGAACGAATTAAAAGGAGAAAGTGAACTGAATTCTGGGACCAATGGGCCGAGCCTCCTCACACATCTGCTGCTGTCCTTTCCCCATCCTGATGGTCTGATCCTCACACAGTGAGTCCAAGCAAACCCATCCTTCCTTAAATTGCTTTGTCAGGTATGTGATCACAACAGTGAGAAAAGTAACTAACAGTTATTTCTATGGAGAATTGCTTCATAAAGCTCTTTCATTTATTTGTACAATATACAGCAAGATAATTGGCAAAATAATTCAGAATTGTTTCTGCTAATGTGCACCGCTTTAATTTCCAGTCCTTGAATATCTTTACCTAGCATTACCATAATTAAAGTTAGAAATAATTGCCAGGTTAAGCCAAATAATTTATAATAAGGCCAATCTCATAGCTGAGATCATCATTTTCTTTGTAAATCAAACATAATGTGGAACATACAACAGTAAGAACACTCCACAGAACATATATTAGAGAAAGCAGCCACTTTCAACTTCACTACCAGTGCTGCTTTATTCTGTCCCTCACCGAGCCATAATTTGCCCTGTGGTCTTGGCACATTATTGTCATTATTCTTGTCTGAAGTAATGGGTTCCAGTTTTCTTGGCCCTAATCAATATTTCACTTATTGACTTTCTATAGGGAAATTGAAGGTATGATATAAACTACGATGTTTTCTAGAACTAAATTACAAACAGATGCCTAATGGTTTTGCTAAATTGTAATACAATTATAATTTTTCACTCTCGATGCTAATTTAGAGGTCATTACACGCAGTTTTCAGTTCCTTAAACTTTTTTCCTTACACGTTACTCTCTTACATTGTAAATGGTGATGATGTATGCTACAAGTAAAAGGAAAAGTGTATATTTTGGCCATTATGGGCAAGCTTTGGAGATGTTTCCTAGGTCAACGTTGTTATCATTACTATCTGGTGTAAAGAACTCTAAACATAAAATTTATATTCTCTGAGAATAAGATTCTTTTAACAGGGTTTACAAAATTTACTCATACTGAAGCTACTGTAAGGATGGAGTTGTGGGATTATAAGAAGATGACCCCATTGTAGAATTCATTTGACTAAGTTAATTTAATCGTGATTACTGACCCAAAATAAATCAGTGAAAAGAACAAGTAGCCATAGGAAGTCCAACTGGAAACAGCCTTCCTTTCAAAGAGTGCTCTATCTAGCAGTGTGTGCTCTTCCCAGTGGAATAAGTGAATGGAATCAACTCTCTAGGACAGAAGTGAAGGAAACATTGATTATCATAGGCTTGATTCACTAAAACTAGTCAGCTGTTGACCAAGCTCAAAGTTGTGACTATCTCCTTATAGTTGATTTCTACAAGATTATTTTGTTAGCCAGATATCGCATTTGGTATTATCTTCAATTCGTTGGCTCTCATGGACATATATGTTAGTATTGTTTTTTTTATAGTGCATAAAATATTTTAGAGTGAAGAAATGAAGGTTTAGTATGATTAAATGACTGGTTTCAGGTAAAAAAACATACAAGTTCAAAGAGTGGATCTTAGCACTCCATTCGATGATGTCGTTTTTCTAGACACCCAAGTCTGCACGGTGACTGTGTGTACTCTAATCCTGTTTAGTGATACAGTTCAAGCTATTATTAAGGACATTTAAAGTCATTTTAGTATTAAAATTGCTAAATGTATCTTGCTTTTCCTCCCCCAGAAAAGATGAGCTTAGACAAGGGTCAAAGAAAGGGCACTTGCTGGCTGGAGAGATGAAGAATTCAGAATGTATTAATAAGGATTAGTCTACAAGAGTCCCTCCCAGGAGTGAGTGACGCTTGTCCTCTGAATGTAATCCCAAGTAATGTAGGGTTTTAATGATACAAAAGTGTTCGAAATAACTATGAGGAGAGGGTGACCTCAGCTGTTTTGAATGGTCCACTTGAAGTACTAAAAATGAGAATGAGAAGAATGCTCTTAGCCCTGTCGAGGGAGGGGAACTCCATCAGAGGAGCTTAAGTCTTCCATGACTACAAAGGCTTGCTGATGAGTGGAGCAGAACTATTGTTTGACAAAGTTCTGAAGCTACCCTTCCCCCACACCTGCTTTCAGCTACCTGTGTCTGTTTGCTCTGAAGCCAGGCTCCACTCTGAGAGTCCTGTGAGTAGGAACTGGCATGCTTTCGTAGGCCTTTGAAGAGATGAGGTGGCAAGACTTTCCCCACACCCTAACTCAATGCATATTCACTAAACAAGCTGTATTGAGTCAGACATCCAGGCCCCACACTGAAGAATCAAAAATGATGGACCTAGCACCACCGCCCTTTATGAGCTCCAGAATCCAGTTGATTTTTGGGTGCAAAACAGTTTTATGTGAGCTTCTTAAGGATATGAATCAACATAACCAGAACATACAACTTCTTATGTGGATGAATCATAGCAGGCCAGGCCAAAGAACCAATTGATCTCATGAGGGTCAGCAGTAAGTGCCAGTTGGCGGTGTAGACAGTAGAAGAGGGCTTGTGTAGTATGTGTGAGGCCCTGGGTTTGATCTTCACCAAAAAAATAAAATAATAACAAAAGTAGCTGCCTAGTAGAAGCCCAAATGTAGCATTCTAGCCTGAACACACTGTATTTAGCCACACACATAATAACGTCAGTACATTTTCTTAGTAATTTACCAGGAGGACTATTTTCTTTAGGAAGACATACTTAGGAATTTCTAACGTTAAGAATTAGAACAAGGATATATAGTCAGGAAGGAGAATATAAATAAGCCCATGTTGATCCTAGGCCTCTCTTTTATTATTTTTGATTCTTCTGCCTTCCCCTGGAGCTTATTCTGCCCCTGTAATAGTGCCTCAAAATAAGTGTAAACAAAATGTGTTGTACTTCATTTATTATTATTATTATTATTATTATTATTATTATTATTATTGTGTGTGTTTGTGTGCCTATGTGCAGGAGTACACATGCTACCATATGTGTGTGGAAGAGCAAGGACAACTTTCAGGAGTCAGTTCTCTGCTGCCACCATAGGATCCAGGGATCAATCTCAGGTCTTAAGATTTTCTCAGCAGGTGCTTTAGCTGCTGAGCTTATTAATTGCTGAGCTTATCACTAGCCCCCAAAATATGTTTTCTTCATTACTTTCAATAGAAATGTGATGAGAGTTCAAAAGTCTCTTTACTAGGCACTAAAGGAGAACTAAAGAGAAATCATGAGAATGTTCATCCACCTAGTCCAGCTCACTAAAGAAGCTTTCTGACCCATGATAGCTAGCTTAACTATAGGACTTGGAAATTTCTACCCTATTTCATTTGAGGATCTCTGAAGAGAAGTAAGTCATTATCTTGTACTAGCAAGGTCTCCCAAGGTCATCTTGCTCACAGCAGATGATCCAAAATGCCCACTTTTTTTTTTTTTTTTTGGCTTTTTGAGACAGGGTCTCCCTGTAGCCCCAGCTGTCCTGGAACTCACTCTGTAGACCAGGCTGGCCTTGAACTCACAGAGATCCACCTGCCTCTGCTTCCTGAGGGCTGGGATTAAAGGTGTGTACCACCACGCCCAGCTAATACCTACTCATTTTTAACAAAAGGTCCAGAATCCATCCCAATTTCTTTCTTGAGGTGCTCTCTGATGTTGAAGTCCACAAAAAAAACAAGTTCAAGATGCACTTTCCTAAATGTAGACCCAGATGAGCCCAACTTTCTCCCCAAACCCACAGGACTTAATAGGAAGTTACACAAAGTTACCTTCTATTTGTTTCTACTGTCCCTGGATCCTGTTTCTAGAAAGGCTTAAAAAGGAAGTAAAAGGCAATTCTGGCTAGAATTGCCAAAGCCCTGTGATAAACTACTGTGATAAATAAAACCTTTATCATGAAAAACAAAAAGTTTTTTTTTTCCATTCCTCCTATTTCTTTTGCTAAATAAAACCATCCCATTATCATGAGATGGAGCCAGTCTGAATGGCGAAGATGTGAGCTCCTGTGAACCATTTGGTCCTTGATAAGACTAGTTCCTGCCCTGGTTATGATTTGATGGTCAACATGACACAACCTAGAGTCATTTGGGAAGAAGAACCTCAACTGAAGCCTTAGCTCCGTCAGACTGGCCAGTGGCCATGCCTGTGAGAAGGTGTCTTCACTGATGACTGATATGAGAGGGTCCAGCCCACTGTGGGCAGCATCATCCCTAGGCCACTGGGCCTGCACTGCACTGTATGAAAGGTAGATAAGAGTAAGTGGAAAAAGGAGCCAGGAAACAGCCTTCCTCTATGGTTTCTGCTCGAGTTCTGCCTGCCCCTCACTTCTCTGACTCTGACTTCTAAGTGTAGCTGAGATAAATGCTTTTCTCCACTAAGCTGCTTTTGTCCGTGTTTATCGCAGCAACAAAAAACATTTTTGGTTGAAATATGGCTAGCATATATTTAACCAAACCCTAAATCAGAAGCCAACATATCATAAAGATGGATAACATTTTTGAAAATATTTATAAATATACAAAACATTTTATTGACTTGCCAGAATTTTTGTATGTCTATAAATTTTAAAATAATAAAGAATATTCAAATGTCAAAAAAACAAAAACAAAAACAAAAAACAAAAAACAAACTCAGGCAGTTCCCTTTCTGTTTTGTTTTTATTTTTTTACTTATTTGTTTTTTTGTCACTGGGTTTTCTTATTAATCTTAGGCTCACCGAATCCATTTCCCAATCCAAATACACAGTACCCTCAAGCTTTTCTAGGTAATTACTCAGCTAGAGATAAAGGCCAAAGATCTAAATTCTGTGCTACAGGAAAAGTTCTATGAAAGGTTTTGTAGAAACCCTTGGTTAGAAAGAGAAGGAAGTTTACAAATCACATACATTGACTGCTAACTTCCTTGCTTTAGATCACAGAAAACAATCCAAACAAACAAGTGATGTTATCAGCTACCTTTGCACATGTGTATCTTAATAGGCATCCTGAGGGTAAAAGAAAGGAACCAAAGCCCCAACCCTGTGTTAGCAATAAGACTACTAAACCAGAGGATTAAAAGTCAGGAACACTTACATACGAATATAGAATTAAAGCAAGGATATACAGAATGCAAACTGACTAGAAAGCTCAAGTTTGCAGAGTATATGAAGAAATGAATAACAGAGAGAACAGCCTACTTATTAACATTGTATTGTAAAAAAATTAAGTATGTGTCTTTTTCTCTCCTGGAAATTCTTTTTAAATATTAATGTGATATTGTAAATTTTAGGAGATTAAAGAAAAATAAAGAAGGGAAAATTATCCATACTTTTATCACTTGAAAATTATTGGGCTTTTTGCATTTTTTTATTAAATTTTTATGACTTTATTGTTTTAAATATTTTTATTTATTTATTTTTTATTTTATGTGTATGAGTATATTGCCTGCATGGATGTTAGTGCACCCATGTTGTTTAGTGCTTGTGGAGGTGAGAAGGTGTCACATCCCCTGGAACTGAAGTTATCCACAGTTTTTAGTTGCCTTGTAGATGCCGGGAATTGAACCTAGGTCCTCTGGAAGAACTGCCAGTACTCTTAATGTTGAGCCATCTCTCCAGCCCCCAATTTTTACAGTTTTCATACAATGTCATTTGATGACATTTAGATCCACTCTTCTCTCCCCACCTCCCCCCACTGCCTGCAGCCCAATTCAATGAACTCCCATATATATATATATATATATATAAAACATATCCATATATGGGTGCTATACGAATGTGTGTATGTACATACAGATCTGACTCCATATACATATGTGTACATAGTGCAAAGATGCACTGGAACCTTCTGTCAGAGTCTGGCTCTCTAGCCTCTCCCCTCCCCAGGGCTAGAGGAGACTTGGTGAAATTTTCCTGAGTCTGAAGATGCAATGTGGGTTTTGTTATGATTTCTATGGGTATCATTTTGGGGGAGGGGGTGGGGAGAAAAAGTTATCCATTCTAGTCATCTCCTTTTAATTCTAAAGGAGTACAAGATGGAAATTTAGTATCCGGAGAAAGCTGCGAGAAGAATGATCTTGGGGATATAAACAGCCGTCACCACATGAGTAACTGAGGAGAAGCAGCTAGCGAACCAGCCTTTCAGGAGGAGAATAAACCGCACGGAGAAGTTGATGGTCTTTCTTCAAAATTTCATGTGCTGCCAAAACTAGGAAACAAACTTATCAACGAGAGGAACCCCACGCCTGAAGGACACAAAGTGACAGCCGGCGTCAGTGTTCTTAACGTGTCCTTCGGTATCATTGAAAATATTTCCTTTCTACCATTTTGAGGATTTATAATACTATTCTATCTGCATTAGTAAACTCCAAGTTGGTCCCTGAAAATTGTTTCCTCAAAATGTTTAAAACTCTTCAATGTTGGTGTTTTAGATTTTTTTAAAGGCAACAAAATTTCAAAAAGGGAGGGCACACTAGGAACTCCAAGTCCTGCCAATGTTCTCCTCCTGCCAAGTCCTATTAGTATAAATGAACGGTTTATTTTAAGAAATGCCTGATAAATGACTCTACACAATCAGTAATGAGGATACTGTCAGCAAAGGAGAATCATTTCCAAAATTTACTTGGCATTAAGAAGCTAGCGCCTTGTAAGCTCAAACTGTGTTATGTGGCCCTAGCCCTGTGGATTCCATAAATCTCCCTTCTTCTCAGAGGACAGAAGAGTCTGCTGATATGTTGAACTAAGGTTTTTCTATCTCCATCTACTGTTTTTGAAAACAGAAACAAAAATAAAACATGGTCAGTCTCAAACTTTCCTTGTCCATTGTTTCGAGCACTATCCATAGTTTCTTTTACTTTTTCAACTTTGCCCCTGGGGTGGGCGGTTGAGGAAGGGAGGATATTAAAGACTTTGGGGTAGTATATGAAAAAATTTGAAAATTAAAAAGAAAAACAAACAGGCCCAGCCAAAACATAACATGGTGATACGATAATGGAAAGTTCACATATCTTCACATCCTGTAGGGTTTACATGTCCACCCAAGCTCCTGCCCACATCTTGCAGGACCCATACTTTTGTCCATCCAGCTCCTGTCACACCTTGAAGGACTTGCCAGGCTACCCATGTCCATCAGGAGAAACTCACTGTATTTTTATAATTAAAAACAAAACAAAGCCCTCTGGTGGTTTGAATGAGAAATGTCCCCCATTGGCTCAAGTTCTTGAAGATTTGCTATGTGGTATGTTCCCAGTTGGTGGTACTCTTTGGGGAGGTCATGGAGTTTTGAGGAGGTTTGCTGGAGGAAGTCCTGGCTGGAGAAGTATCTCACTGAGGACGGGCTTTGAGAGGTCATAACCTTATCCACTTCCAGTTTGCCCTCTCTTGCCTCCTGGGAGTGCTTTAAAGATGTGAGCTCTTAGCTTCCTGTGCAGCTGCCTCCTGCTGCCAGGCCTGCCCACTAGTATGGGCTCATCCCTCTGGAACTGTAAGACAAAATAAACTCTTCTGTCTCTAAGTTGCCTTGGTCATGGTGTTTTATCACAGTGATGGAAAAGCAGCTGGTATAAACCCAAACTAAGAAATCGAAGAACTGTGTCCTCTGTCCCCAAACCTGTAATGGAAAACTGCCTTGTCTTGAAACCTGGCCTAATGGAAGAAATAGGTGATGTTCTTTTATGGCAGCAAAGCTATTGTGGGAATGACAGGCTTAAAACTTGGAGTCTGTTGTCTGTGAGCCTTTTTGTGCTCTTCAGAGGAATAGTATTATAAAAGTTAATGTGCAATTAAAATAAACAACTCCTTTCAGTTCTTGCCCACCCTCAATTTTCTTTGGCTTACTCATAAATCCCCCAATGATGGGCTTCTACTGCTTTTGCTGTAAGACCATTTTCCAGTCATTGTCTAAAACTTCCACTTACTTTACCAGTGTCTGTATAATGTTTGTGGTGACCCTCCAAGTAGGAGACAAAAGTGTTTCATACAATTTATACTACTCATATTTTGTATTTAATATGTTTAAACACTAGGATCAGAGTTCATCGTTTAATGCAATGCAGTATGTACACAAGCTGACTAAGTTACAGACGAGCAGAAGAAATGCTGCATACTTCCTCCAATCTTATAGCAAGAGGAAAGATACCAGCTCTTCTTGGGAAATATTTATAAGTTCCAGGCATTCTCAGCATTATTAATAAGCAAAGTTGCCAATGGTCCTTAGAGGCTATGCAGGGGACTTGATGCCTATTTTGCAGGTGAAGAAACTTAATCCTAGAAAGAAACAGTGAATTGTTCAAGGACAAGGCTATCCACAGAGCCCAAGAATGCTCCACTCAGTTTCAGAATCTCAGCGGCAGAGTCCTTCTACCTGGTTGGTTTCTCTAAGGTCTCTCTCTTCAGGATGGGACTGCTTCTGCTTAAGGCTGGGATGTTTGCTCAGTACTCACCCTCACATTCCACAGATGGGAGCTGAAAGCTGTCGATCTGTGCCATACAGGAACCTGAGGAGCTGAGGACCCGAGCTTCCATCCGCAGCACTCATGTAAAAAGTCAGGTGTGGCATCACATGTCTGTAACCCTAGTGTTCTTGGGAGATGGAGACAGCTTCTTGGCCAACTAGTCTAACAAAGTGGCAATTTCCAGATTCAGTGAGAGAACATGCCTCAAAAATATAGCAGACAGAGCTCGAGGATGATAGTCAACACTGATCTCTGGACTCCACACACAACACACACATGTACACATACAGAGAGAGAGAGAGAGAGAGAGAGAGAGAGAGAGAGAGAGAGAGAGAGAGAGAGAGAGAACAAAATCTTTACCTAAAATAGACTCTTACCTTCATCACACCTACTACAGAAAAATGCTTCTCCAGAAAATTTATATTTTGATATAGGTCTGGCCCTGGCTAACATTAAAAATACATTTCATCCCTTGGAAAGGCTGAGGAAAGGAATGGATAGGTTTTATGTCAAGCAGGTCTATATTGCAAACCCAGCTTTCTCCACCTCCAAACCTATGACCCACCTTGATTATTGTCTGATTATTTCCAGAATGCAGAGCAGAATGTAAAGAAGGGTTGTTCTCTTTTATTCTCACCTCACTTTGGGGTGACAAAGAACATTCCAGATCATTCAATCATAGAATAAGCAAATAGCAACAATAAATAATTGTTTCTGAATGAATCCTATCACTCAGAAAAATATATGAAGATAGCTGTAAATTTTAAATGCCATAGTTAAGATATCTGAACATTAAACTTGTCAGCCTTCTAGAGCTAGCTTTGGAAATGGCTACTGTACTGTTTCAATCTCCACCCCCCCACACACACACGCACACACACCAGGGAGGTTAAGGAGATTCTCATGATTCTATAGAAGACAACGGTGATTTCTGCAGTCTGATTCTGCAACTTCCACCCACAGTTGATTAAACCAACAGGGTCCCGACTCCGGCAGATTTGAGTCTGTGTGATAAGAAGGGACAATGCGGTATGCACAGGACCTCTCTGCAGAATTGGGAAGTGGGACACTAAACCACTTAATAGCTGGGGCCACTACTGCAGAAAGGGTGTGGTAAACTGAGCTGGGTGCCCTTTGTGGACTAAGAGTGCCCTGGATTTATGAAGGGACAGTGACCATGAATGCACAGAGGAAGCCAGCTGGGAAAGGAAGAGAAGGAAGCCGGAGCACAGGATTCAGAGAAGGAGACACAAGGTGATGCAGCTCAGCTGCCGCTTACTGAAGCTGGTCATTCAGCTTCTCCCACACAAAACATTCAATAAATCTTCCTTCACGTAAGGCAACTTAAGTGCATGTCTGTTTCTTGTAACCAAAAGAGCCTCCAGAAGAACAAAGCCCCCCAAGGAAATGATTAAAGATCATTTTAGAGTAGCCCAGCTCTTGTGTTTTCCACTGCCAGGCAGCCTCAGCTTTGCTATTAAGTGGGCAATTATCAGGCCTCCCGGAAGAGAGTGCCCCCTAGTGTAACTCCAAGTGCATTACAGTACTTTAAGCTATTTGGGCCATCCTTCCTTAAAAGTTAACTTGAAAAATCACTGTAAGTACAAAGAATCTCTGAGAATTAATACCACGCACATTTGGATTAAACGGTGGCAAAAATCAAACTGATAAAAAGAACTATCGTAGAAACATAACAGGAGTATGACCACCCTATCAGTATTTGACATTCTTTTACTTGAATGTAATATATTCCCAAATCTCACAGAAACTGTGAGACCTCCCCCAAATCCTGATTTCTGTAATGCACATTTCAGTTCAAGCTAAGCAGAAAAAAAGAAAGGAGGGGGTCATCCCTAGAGATCCCTACCTGTGCCAGGCCAGAGGCCTCTGAACCACCACATCTCCATTTGAACTACAACGACAGGCTGTCTAGAAAAGTAAACAGCATCAACCTTTATCCTTGATCCTATCCGGTAGTATTTTTTTTTAACTCAAAATTTTATTTCTTCACAAACTATTTTTCATAGACAAGATCCTATTGCTCCAGGATAGATCCTTGAAGAATGTCACAGCCTTCTTCACACTTCTGCATTCCATTGCAAAGTACCTTTTCATTAAACTTCAAAGTGCTCCCTGAGAAGAAATTTTTAAAAAAATCAATACATTTTGGTGTTTATTACAGGAGCCGTTCCTCCATGGATGGTAAATTGATTTCGTCCTGTGGACCATTTCCAAATGATTGTTAGAGTTTTGTGCCAACAAGAGCTCTCTAAAGTCAAGTGCAATATAGGCTAAGTGGAAAAGATCCTGGGATTGATTAGCAATGTCTGCCACAGACAGGGGAAAGGAACAAGGCAGAATGGTTTTTGTTTCTACCTTCAAATCTACGGACAAGTGTTGGATTGAGAGTGCTAAATATTTCAGCTGAGTACAAAGTAGATCTACTTCAAATATGCCTTTCAGATTGAGGTATTTAAAACTAAAATAATATAGAGAAAACAAGGCTGACTGTAAATAGGCACTCTAGGTTCAAAAGGAGTAATTTTTAGCAAAAAATTCAAAAAAACATTAAAATTTGAATCCAAGAAACCAGGTTTTTCTCTCAGTGTGAAAGTTCTGTCACAGAGAAACAATGTTAAGATACACATAAAAAGGGATATAATCAACAAGCCTTGATTCCTTAAAGGAAAAAATCTTCAGAAATTATTTCAATGTACATAAGGCTGGCTTGCAAAGGCTGGCTTCTCCTGGACAAATATGCTCTTTGGTTTACTTTTCTGTATCTTGATGGTTGAGAAAGAAGCGTATTATGAAGGAGGCGTGGATTCAAAGGCTCCAAGAGGAATCAAGAGTAGATTCTGAGCTTGTCAAATAAACGAGTTGATGCACATAATTACTCTAGTTTGATCATTATATATCACATTAAGCATTCAAATATTACATTATACCACTTTATTTCATAAATACATACAATATTATCCTTCAGTTAAAATTAAGTAACATGTCAACATTAAAGATTCCTGCCCAGCTGAGCTACAGGGAGACCCTGTCTCAACACTCCCCCCCCCCCAAAAAAAACAACTAATCTGCTTTCCCACTCAGTCTCATTTAACACCACCTAGTGGTCCCTCACAGTGGCAGCACAAGGCAGGCACTAGATTCCTCATTGCAAACTGAAAGTTGGCAAGTTTGTGGTAGACTCAACTGAGAGGCCAGGAGATTATCTGACAGGGGAAGACAATCTGTCCCAAGAGAGTACATTCTTTACAAGAGAGACTTTGAAAATAGGTATAAAAATGTAGTAACACTGGTGTGGTGGCACACACCTTTAATCCCAGCACTTGGGAGGCAGAGGCAGGCGGACCTCTGTGATTTCAAGGCCAGCCTGGTCTACAGAGTGAGTTCCAGGACAACCAGAGCTACAGGGAGACCCTGTCTCAAAAAGACTAAAAAATATGTAGTAACAATTGGAGCAGTTTAACAATTTTCTTATTTTCTTTTTTCTTTTCTTTTTGTAAATTATCCATTTTTATAATACTTTTATTGATGTTTTGTGTATATCAGACATCATTTTTCAGTTAAATTTAGACATATTCCCCTTTCCTTCCTCCCACCCCACTCCAGATCATGCATACTGCTATACATGCCCTGCATCTTTCTCTCAGTCTTTTTAAAGATTTTCTCTGCAAAGGTTTATTGTTGTGGGAAGAATTTAACTATATCAGTCAGTTCTTTGACCCAGTCCTTATGTTGTTGTGGTTCCCTCCCAATTGTATTGCTCCAAAGTATGTCTATATACACATCATATATTTATTAGAATTATTTCCTCAGGGAATAAACTGTATGTTAACTCTGGTACATGTTTAGGAGTTCACATTTTTTTCCTTTTAATTTTATATTGCTCTAAAATATGAATATATACCTTCAGCCCATATACATTAATTAGCATGTCTGAAAGTAAGTGGTAAGTTAATTCTAGTGCTCATTAATAAATTCACATTATAACATCACAGTTGCTTTCAGCTGGAAAGAAGTAGAACAATAACGTTGCTCAGCTTGCCTTCCAATTGGGGGATTTGTTACTAGCATCCACAAATGAAGAAAACCATTCCCCACTTGTTTTCTGGGACTGTGTTATTTCACTTAGCATAGATACAGTTCCATCCATTTACCTGCAAAGTTCATGATGTTATCTTTCTTTACCACTGCATAGAACTCCATTGTGTAGATGTACCACATTTCTGTTATCCACTCCTCAGTTGAGGAGCATTTGGGTTGATTCCAACTCTTCACTATTGTGAAAAGAGTTACAATAAACATAAGATATATACAACAAACCCACAGCCAACATCATCCTAAAAGGAGAAAAGTCAGAACCATTCCCCTTAAAGGTGGGAACCCAGCAAGGCTGCCCCCTGTCACCACTCTCTTCAGTATAGTGCTTGAAATGCTTGCTAGGGCAATTAGGCAAGAAAGGGAAATTAAAGGAGTACTAACTGGAAAAAAGGAAGTCATACTATCCCTCTTTGTAGATGATATGATAGTTTATCTGAGGGATGCTAAAAACTCCACCAGAAAACTCCTAGAAACAAGTAAGAGTTTCAGTAAAGTAGCAGGATACAAAATTAATCTAGAAAAATCAGTAACATTTCTTTAATATCAACAACAAGCAACTGGAGAAGGAATATAAGGAGACTTTACCACTCAAAATAGCCTTAAAAAAAACCTGGGAACAAACCTAACCGAAGACACCAAGGATCTCTACAACAAAAATATTAAACTCCTAAAGAAGAAAATTGAAGATGACATCAAAAGATGGAAAAATATCCCATGTTCATGGATTGGAAAAATAATATAGTAAAAATGTCCATTCTACTCAACTTAATATACAGATTCAATGAAATCTCAATTAAAATTCCCATGAGTTTCTTCACAGACTTGGAAAAAAATCCTTAAATTCATATGGAAAGACAAAAGACCCCAAATAGCTAAAGCAACCCTGAGTGGAAAATGCAATACAGGGGGATCACCTTACCAGACTTCAAACTATAGTACAGGTCATAAAGACAGCGTGGTACTGGGAAAAAACAAACCTGTTGACCTATGGAACAAAATTGAAGATCCAAACTTGAGCTCATACAATTTCAGCCACCTCATATTCAATAAAGGGTCCAAAAAAGCTCATTGGAAGAAAGAAAGCATCTTCAGCAAATGGTGCTGGCAAAACTGGATCACCATATGTAGAAGAACAAAATTAAACCCCTACCTCTCACCATGTACAAAAACCAACTCCAAATGGATCAAAGAACTCAATGTGAAACCCAAACCTCTGAAGGTGATACAAGAAAAAGTTGATACCAATCTACAAGACATAGGAGTAGGAAAAGACTTTCTAAATCAAAGAAAGTGCAGGAAATAATTGTCAACAGCTGACAAGTGGGACCTCATCAGACCTCAAAAGCTTCTGTACAGCAAAAGAAACAATCAAGGAAGTGAAGAGAAAACTCACAGAGTGGGAGGAAACCTTCACCAGTGATACATATGACAGAGCATTAACATCCAGAATATATAAACTACTCAAAACAAAACAAAACAAAACAAAAAAAAGAAGAAAACAAACGACTCACTCAAAAGATGGAGTAAAGAGCTTCACCAGTGAAGAAGTAAAGATGGCTGAGAAATATCTTAGTGTTCAACATCATTAATAATTAAGGAAATGCAAATTAAAACCACTCCAAGATAACATCTCACTCTGATAAGACTGGCTAAGATCAAGAAAACAAGAGACTGAATGCTGGAGAGGTTGTGGGGAAAGGGGAACACTCATCCACTCCACTGCTGGTGGGAAAATAAACTCTTACAACCACTGTGGAAAGCAGTGTGGAGAACCCTTAAAAGACTCAAAATGAGCCTACCACCTGACCCGGTCATACCACCCTTGGGTATATACCCACAAGACTCATCCTACTGCAGAGATACATGCACATCTATGTTTATTTCAGTTTAACCATTTTTAAAAAATGTACTGTATTCAAAATACAAATGGAGTGCCTCTCTCTGATATATGCTGACTTGATTTTATGTTGCAGCTTCTTTAAATTAATTTAGAAGATTGCACCTGTGCTGACTTATTTATACTGCCACAGGAAGGGATAAAGTACAAAAATAATCCAGTCACTTTATGCTTAAACAAGAGACAGTTTAATATCTCAAGCCTAAAAGGCATTAAGTATGGCCACTTAAAACCAGACCAGATTCTCTCTCCTAGAAAAGTAAAGCTACTTTAGGATTCAATGCAATAACTTTAAAATCAGACCCATCAGTTGAACACATACCCTGCCTACTACCAGCTATGTGACCTCAACCACACCCTTAATCAATTTCAACTTTGACTTTTTAATCTGTACAGTAGAGGAAAACCCATCTACCTGGCAAGGTAGAAGAACATT
The DNA here is from genome assembly GCA_009823505.1 of Rhizomys pruinosus. Taxonomy (NCBI): domain Eukaryota; kingdom Metazoa; phylum Chordata; class Mammalia; order Rodentia; family Spalacidae; genus Rhizomys; species Rhizomys pruinosus. Next base: position 1,304,397 of record VZQC01002773.1, read on the forward strand.
TTTAATGGTACATTAAGCATCTTATACAATGTGTGACACAGAACACCAGTGTGTATTGATTGTTAATTACAGATATCCTTCTAGCATTGTCAACTGTGAATGCTTATGGATATGTGTTTTTACAGTTGAAAAACTGGGACTCTACCTCCTACCAAAACGTCTCATATAGATTTGTGCCTACGAAAAAAATAAAGGGTGCAGTCTTATGAGTCATGTTATATAACTGGATCAAGGACACTCCACTGATTTTGAGCATGGATGATTAGCATGAACTGGCCCTTAGAACCACCTCCTTCTGGTGCAGCCGCATTAATGATAAAGCATATTTATATTCCTCAAATTGTTCAGAAATGTTCAGGCAAATCTTAGAACTCTCAAATGTAAAATTTTACTGTTATTGTTCAATATATCTTCTGCCCATCCTCCCCAAAAGCCCTAGTAATCACAGCTGAAACTCCAGCAGTATCAAAAAGCCAGTATCAGATGTTCCTGTGAGCTAAGCATTTATGGAACAAGACTATAATCACAGCTCTTCCAAGGAGCTGTAGGCCAGCCTGGCACCATAGCATGTGGAGAGGATCTGGGTTCAATGTACTGTACTGTGGGCAGGAGGTGAGCTACTGTAGAATACACAGATTCCAATAACAAGCATCTCTTCCATTTAGAGTGGATGTTTTGGTCATCATTATTTTTTTAATTTAGAAGTTGTGAATTATTTTGTTAATTCCCCTCCCCCCACCTTCTAAGACAAACCTTCTTTCTTGATGTCCAGGACAAATCTCTCTCTCTCCATCTGTCTCTCTGTCTCTGTCTCTCTCTCTCTCTCTCTGTTTGTATATGTGTGTTTCTTTTTGTCAAACTTAGTTCACAGTTGTGGCGTTTGGGTACAGTGAAATGTGAAACTTCTGGGTAAAGTCAATATATTATCAAAACCCCTAAGTCTTTTCAAGGCCTTATAATCTTTATACGAATGTCAACAGCACCAGAAATAGCTGCCTAAATGCAATTACATTCCAATAAGATGCCTTTAGTTCACAGGTTCCACTTGAACATCTAAAATTCAAAATGCAGCAGAAATCCATACAATCAGTCATCTCCCCAGTTCCACAATGAAGGATGAGATTATTTTCTAAGTGATCTATTAGTTTATTGGGATACAAGCATCTAAGAACCCTACAGGAGTAATAACTATTGCTGAGGTCACAGCAGCAGATAGACTCAGTACTATACTTACTGCTCTCTTTGGCAACTCACATGTGTGTGTCAGTTTTAGTGTTGTCTATAACTTCTACAGGCATTCTTTTAACGATAATAACTTTTGGAGCATCACTAGATTTTCTATAATTTCTTACTGTCCTTTTGACTCTTGGAGAGATTATAAATTAACCCTTCTTAAAATAGAAGAAAGGCTACTTCTAAAACTCTGAAATTAACACAAGTTTACACAATGTTAGTAAATCTTAAGCTACAGAAAAATAAATGTAACAAAGGAAAGATTTAGGTTCCCAGATGAATTGAGCAGTGTTATGCAAGTCTAAAATCCAATGTCGTACATCTACCCTCATGCAAATTTCTTCAACACATTTCTTTTCAGAACAGATTTATAGCATCCATTTTCATTCTGATTTCCTGTTTATCCATCCAGTCACTAAGCAAGCATTTGGAAGGCTAAGCCATCTATGTGGAAGGTTAAGAGCTGGCCTCGGAAGTGAATAGCCCTCTGGGAGCAATTTGATTGGTGAATACTAGTTCTGAGCCCCCTGTGTGAGTCTTTATAACTGTGCACATTCAGGAATGAATTACTTGACTGTAACTTTCTCCACAGGATGCACACCTTAATTTTCCACACTAATTTTCAAATGGAATTACAAAGACACTTTGCTTATGTAGAGGTCAACTATTCTACAAACTCTTGGAACACAGACCAAAAAAAGCATACAGAAAAGGATGTCTGCAGACTAAGTGATGTCATTAAAAATCCCATGGGGGATTCCCATAGAAAGCTGCTAGTTATCTAGAGCAACTGTCCCTGTGTTAAACAGCTCCAATCACCATACCAGTACCAGCCAAGAGATTAAGAAAAACAAATCATAGATTAGAAAGAGGCAATGCACTGAGGATGCTATGAAATTTTTAAAAAGATACTTATTCAAAAATTATGGAGGCAGTATAAACTTCATCTACCTCTTTAGTTCATAAGGGCATAATTTAAAAATTCAAAATTTAGGGCTGGGCATGGTGGTTCATGCCTTTAATCCCAGCACTGGAGAGGCAGAGGCAGGTGGATCTCTGTGAGTTCAAGGCCAGCCTGGTCTACAGAGTGAGCTCCAGGCCAGCTGGGACTACAGGGAGACCCTGTCTCAAAAATAATACAAAAAAATAAATAACAATTCAAATTTAATAATATTCATAATGATTATAAAAACAAAAAATCCTTTTAGTAAATTGTAATCAACTAAGTAGTAAGGGGTATATTTTATAAAGTGGATTTATAAAATGTTCCTTTGAATAAAGAAAACATGTCTGGCTGGGAGAGAAAGAGGAAGGGACATGCAGGGGACCCTGGAGGTGGGGGAGGAGGAGCTCATTAGAGGGGGAATGGAGGGAGGAGGTGTTATTGGGCAGGGATAATAGGGGCTGGGGGCACTTGGACTGGGGAGGGATGAGAGAAGGAGAGCTGAATGGAGCTTGGGTGGTCTGGGAAATCAGAAGGAAATAAGTTGGCTCTGGAGCCCCCTGAGAAAGGCACATACAGTGTCTGCAGATTGGTGACGTGGATCCTGTGGATGTGTGACAAGGAGCACAGTGCCCAGCAGGAGAGACCTCACTCTGAGTGGCTGGTCAGAGTAGTCCAAGAAACTTCCAAAATAACACAAGCTATTGCCAACGCCTGTGGTTTTCTCCCAGAGCTCAAATGTAAGACCCTACTACTAAAGACTGGACATATTTCGGGCACAGGACTTTGGAGCAATGGAGCAGGAACTGACCTGGAAGCCTTCTCCCTGAAGACCAGCTCTCATAGTTCTAGAGGGTACTATTCAAGCTGCTAAGGAAGAAAATGGTCCACGCCAGCCCTAAATCCCTAATAATCATAAGGAATGCCATAGCAAACTGCCTCTATTGCTGCAGTAATGACACTGTTATCTGGGGGGGGGGGTAATCAACACCTATCTGATTGGACTCAAAGCCCTCTCAATGGGAGTGAATTCATGGGTGACACTGAAGTTATAGCCAAATATACATGGCTGGAGAGGTCACAGAACCTAGAGAAAATTCTATTTCTGTCTTATCTCTAGACAAATGAAATTTCTTACCATAAGCTAAATATGGATCCTTATGTTTACAGACAAATATCACTCCTCAAAGACACTTCTTTTTTGCAACAGGTAGAGGCTACTGCAGAGTTCCACAATTGGCCACACAGAGTATATACAGCTGAAGAGAAGCTCAGCCCTAGGTGACATATCTACAGTGGAACCTCTATACCTAAGCTTCACTGAACATAGCAACAGAGAGTGGAGAGAACACTAGTGCTCCCCTCGACTCTCACCAGTGAAGCTTCCTTATACAACAGAGGGTGGTGCTCACAAAGGCCACAATTGTCTAAGTTTAAGAAAATGGGCTGGATGTGGTGGCACATGCCTTTAATCGCAGCACTCAGGAAGCAGAGGCAGGTGGATCTCTGTCAGTTCAAGGCCAGCCTGGTCTACATAGTGACGGCTGGGGCTACAGGGATACTCTGTCTCAAAAAGACCAAAAAAGAAAAGAAAGAAAGAAAGAAAGAAAGAAAGAAAGAAAGAAAGAAAGAAAGAAAGAAAGAAAGAAAGAAAGAAAGAAAGAAGGAAAGGAAGAGATTGCAGAGTGTGTGTCCTTACCCACCCATGGCTTAGGAACTTAAGGACTTACCCACCCATGGCTCAGGAACCATTGCAGAAGGTGGGGGGTGGCTGTAAGAGCCTAGGTTGGTTCATGAAATAGGGAAACAGAGGCTTCCGGGCCACTGGAAGTTTGCTCGTGTGAACTTGCAGCAATAGTGGTGTTGAGCACAAGACCCATGCCCGCTCAATCACACAATGAGTAGAGCAAGGGAAATGGGCAGCGGGCTTGCACTAGACTGGGAACTATTGGAGACATTATTACTGGGTGAAGGAGAATAGTCCTTTCTTACGATCGCTAGATTTCCAGGGGATGAACTTGCACCCAAGGACATCTGGGCACAAGTGCTTGACCAGATAAAACTTAATATGTATGGCTGGGGGGACATAGATGGGGGAAGGCGTCTAAATTTGATTAAAAGCAGTTGTATGAAATAGACAAAAGCTCAATAGAAATATTAAGAAAAGACCAGTTTAAAAGGATTGGCACTTGGATAAGTTATGTTGATCTATGCGCTATCATGATAGATGTGAGATGACCCAAGAGACATTTAATGAAATGCTTACCAAGCTTGGCAATCTGTCATTTAAAAAGAAAGACAAAAGATAAGGAGGAAGAAGATGAGGAAGAGATGGAGAAAGAGGAAGAACAGAAGCATATTCTGCCAAAGAATATAAAACTTTTATCTTTAAACCACAGGAACCAAGAAACCAAGCTGTCGGGAATCACTACTGTCTTTCTTCCCCTACTGGTGTGGAAAGTCAAAAAAGGAGATATGAGGGAAAGCCCATGCTGGGGTTAGAGGAGCAAGCTGAAGTTGGAAGATCCCTTCGGGGGTTAAAAAAGGAACTATTAATACTTGTGTTTGAACAGTAGGTCCAGATGAAGATGGGCCAAGGCCAGCGAGCATACAGTCACCTGCATTTTCAGGACCAAAGTGAAAATTACCAGTTGCTCATCCTCTAACAAATCCTCAAGTAAGAAGATGATGGTAAACATAAAACCATGACTCATGAAAGTATCTCAGAATGGCCTCTCTAATTCACGTGCTCTTTCATTGATTCAATTAACTTAAATTCGTACTTATTTTAATGTACCATTATTTTAACATAATCATTCTTTTTTTATAATATTTTAAGACTGTCATTTCTGTTTTAGCTTATTTCCTTTCAAGACTTATTAATTCAGTAGATGGTAAGTAGTTAACTATTAAGAGTATATAAATCAGCCAGGCATCGTGGTGCACACCTTTAATCCTAGCACTTGGGAGGCAGGCGCATCTTTGTGAGTTCAAGGCCAGCCTGGTTTACATAGAGAGTTCCAGGAGAGCTGGGGCTAAAGGGAGACCCTGTCTTAAAAAGACCCCCCCAAAAAAAAACAAAACAAGAAAAAAAACAAAAACAGTATATAAATCAAGAAAAATGAGAAACATCTGAATATTTTAAATCACACAAATAATTATATTTATATTTCTCTATCTAATTTCAGTTTTATTAGCATAAAATTAGTTGTTTGACCTTAAAGAATGTTAAAAGATTCTGGATTTCTCTGAACCACAGAATTGACTTTTTGAGCATTAAATCATGGCATGGTTAAAATATATTATGTAAAAGGAAAATACTAGAAAAATTTCTAGAAAGAGTACTGTGTGTTTTATTGCTCGATGGATCTTTATGGTTTAATTTGGCCCAACATGCCTGGTAACTTTACAGTTGCTATTATCTGCCCAGTGTGATCACATTTGGTATCAAGTGCCATTTTAACAGATTAACAACCACTCTTGGTGCTTCTACATTATCCTTGGGAGAATAGTGGAAATGAGATGAGAACATATCTGCATCATCCTGTATGCACAATTCTAGGCTTGTGAAACAAAAATCTTACACATAAACAATATAGCTACTTTTGTTATGAATTTGAATGTACACTCATAACTTCCTAGGAACTTCTGAAAAACTAATTGAATGACATAAATTATAGTGTTCATAAGCTAAAGTTTCTGCTTAAATTTCAAAATTTTAGACACTAGTACCTGAAGGTTTTTAAGGATTTAGGATTGATTCATCTATCTATCTATCTATCTATCTATCTATCTATCTATCTATCTATCATCTGTCTATCTATCTATCTATCTATCTATCTAATAAGTTTTATTTATTCTTTGACTATTTCAGACATTTAAACACTATACCTTGATCACATCCAACCCAGCTCCCTCCTCTTATATCCCTAGGCACTTCCAACACATCATCCTCCCCATCACATAGCCTCTCCTTTTTTGTTTTATTTTTTATAGTCCACTGAGTCCAGTTAATGCTAAGCATCACAGTCTTAAAAACAGAGATCCTGTCTCATATTGTTAACAAGTCAGTGAGAATTTGTTGTGTAAGACTATAAGGATGTAGTAAGTTTATGTGTTCACATGCCATTCAAAAATAGGAAGGAAAGGTAATCAATGAGTTTTGCATGATCTTGTGACAGATACGGTGAGCTGGGAAAATCTGATGGTACCTTCTGGAAACTTTACAAGTTCATATGACAAGGGCTTAAAGGAGAAACAAGCTGGAAAATGGCACAGGCATGCACATCATGTAACAAATTTGGGGAGTGCACAGAACTTAGATGAGGATTTCCCAGGACTACCTGAAGTACAAGTAGGAGGCAAGCACTTCAGCCAGGCTGATTGCTGGATAATCCTATCTGGCCCATTGTGTAACTCTCTCATTGGTTTGCTTTAATCATCTTGTGTTGCTGTGGGGGCGGAGTCATCCTGCTAGCTGGTACAAAAGATGGGCCTGAAGAAGATATCAGAAGATGGGAAAACCTCCCATACTCATGGATTGGGAAAATTAACATTGTAAAAATGTCCATTCTACCAAAACTCTTGTATAGAATTTAACGCAATCCTGATCAAAATCCCCAAGAGTTTCTTCACAGGCTTGGAAACAAAAAAGTCCTTAAATTCATTTGGAAAAACAAAAGACCCCGAATAGCCAAAACAACCTGAGTGAAATGAGCTACACAGGGGGGGATCTCTATACCAGACTTCAAACTATACTACAAGGCTATAGTCATAAAAACAGCCTGGTACTGGCACAAAAACAGACCTGTTGACCAATGGAACAAAACCGAAGATCCAAATCTGAGCACATACAATTTCAGCCATCTCATATTTGACAAGGGGGCCAAGAAACCACAATGGAGAAAAGACAGCATCTTCAGCAAGTGGTGTTGGCAAAACTGGATCACCACTTGTAGAAGAATGAAATTAAACCCCTACCTCTCACCCTGTACAAAAGTCAACTCCAGATGGATTAAAGACCTCAACGTGAAACCCCAAACTCTGAAGGTGATAGAAGAAAAAGTTGGCAGCAGACTACAAGACATAGGCGTAGGAAAAGACTTCCTAAATCAGACAGCAGCTGCACAAGAATTAAGGTCGACAATTGACAAATGGGACCTCATTAAACTCAAAAGCTTCTGTACATCAAAAGAAACAATCAAGGAAGTGAAGAGAAATCCCACAGAGTGGGAGGAAACCTTCACTGCAGATACATCTGACAAAGCATTGATTTCCAGAATATATAAACTACTCAAAAAACAAAGAAAAAAGAAAACAAATGACCCACTCAATAGATGGAGCAAAGAACTGAACAGAGACTTCACAAGTGAGGAATTAGAGATGTCTGAGAAACACCTTAAGAAGTGTTCAACATCACTAATCATTAAGGAAATGCAAATGAAAACCACTTTAAGATATCATCTTACTCCAATAAGACTGGCTAGGATCAAGAAAACAAATGATACCAAGTGCTGGAGAGGTTGTGGGGAAAGGGGAACACTCATCCACTGCTGGTGGGAATGTAAACTCGTACAGCCACTATGGAAAGCAGTGTGGAGAACCCTTGGAAGACTTGGAATGAACTTGCCACCCGACCCAGCCATACCACTCCTAGGCATGTACCCTCAAGACTCACCCCACCACAGAGATACATGCACGGCCATGTTTATTTCAGCTCTCTTCACAATAGCAAGGAGCTGGAACCAACCCAAATGCCCCTCAACTGATGAGTGGATAGAGAAAATGTGGTACATTTACACAATGGAGTTCTATGCAGCAGTAAAGAAAGATGACATCATGAGCTTTGCAGGAAAATGGCTGGAGCTAGAGGACATCATGCTGAGTGAAGTAACACAGTCTCAGAAAAACAAACGACGAATGGTATCCCTCATCTGTGGATGCTAGTGCCAATTAACTAGTTGTAAGTATTACTTGTGCATGGCCCTTGAGCTTTTGTCCAAAGCAGTTGGGCATGATGCATATTGGAAACAACAACAACAACAGAAAGGATTGCATCAAAGAACTAACTGAAACAGTGAACTTCTTCTCAAAACAGTCACCTTCCACATGGCAAATATTGAGAAAGACTGAGAAAGCGATGAAAAGCATGTTTGACAGAATGCATGAGCTCTGGTGGGGTGGGGGGATGGGGGGACAAGGGTCTAGATTTGATAAAAAATATATAAATAAATTAAAAAAAAAGATGGGCCTGTTAAAAAAAAAGTTGGGCCTGTTGACACTGTGAGACTTCAGTGCACAGAGCTTAGACTGGGGATTTCCCAGGACCACCTGAAGCACGGGCTAAATAGGCATAACCCCCCCATTGGAATTTCTGAGGGAGTGTCCAAGTGAATTCTTTGGAGAATCTTCAGAACAGAAAGAGAAGAGTGAGTTAGATTTCCAGTAGAAAGCCTAAAACTTAGACAAGTCAACACTCCATAAACAAGGAGAAAAACAAATCAAACAAACAAACAATGAAGGCATCTGAAGGAAGCAAGCAAAGCAAGCCTTCAACACAGTGAAGAGGCATTTGGGACTCACACTGGAATACAGGCAAAGAGAAACCCACATGCCAGGGACACGAAGAAGGAACAACATGGGAAAGGTGCAGGATAATTCCACACCAACCTCTACTAAACCTGTGGGAGATTCCTATAGTGGGATCCCTCTGGGGATGGCACAGGACACAGATGTTAGAGGAACAATTGTGAACATAATCAAAGAAATCAAGGAACATAAAGTACAAGTCAGAGAACTAAGGAGAGAGAATAAAAAGCTCAAGAAGGACCTAGAGAGAGAGAATGACAAACTCCGGAAGGAACTGGAAACACTGAAAAGATCCCATACTGAAAAAGAAAAGGAAACCAACCAGTGAAGCAAACAGCTACAGGAAGAGATTGAGAAACTCCAAAAGGAAGTGGAAATACTAAAAAAAAATAAGATGAAATGAAAAAGGAAATAAAATACTTATCCAATCAAGAGGAAAGGAACAGAAAAAGCCTCAGAAGTAGAATGGAGCAAGCAGAACAAAGAATATCAGACCTGGAAGATAACACAGAACAACTAAAAACCTCAAGTAAAGATTATGAAAAATTAAAAAATACACAAAAGTGGAACAACCAGGATTGTGGGACACTACGAAAGGATCAAACCTCTGCATCATAAGAATAGAAGAAGGAGAAGAATCCCAAGAGAATGGTATTGATCAGATCTTCAACAAAATAATAGATGAAAATTTCCCCAAACTAAAAAAAAGACAAACCAATACAAATACAAGAAGCACACAGAACTCCAACCAGACAAGATCAGAAAAGAAACTCCCCACACCATATCATAGTTAAAAAACTAGACGCCCCAAACAAAGACAAAATTCTGAAAGCCACAAGAGAAAATGACAAGTTACATATAAGGGGAAACCCATCAGAATTACAACTGACTTCTCAATGCAAACTATGAAAGCAAGAAGAACGTGGAGCAAAGCATTCCCAGTGTTAAAGGACTATAGATGCCAACTCAGGTTACTACACCCAGCAAAAATGCTGATTATAGTTGAAGGAGAAAGAAAAATCTTCTACAACATGGACATGTATAAGATGAAAGAATACATGCCCTGAAAACCAACCCTTCAGAGAATACTTGAAGCAATTCAAAGGACAGAAGAAAGGAGCAACTATCCCCAGGCACCTAGAAAGAGAAATTAATAAAAGCATAATTGCAGAAGTAGAAACCTAGACCAAAAATGCAAATGGATAATATGATGAAAGGAAGCAACACACATCTTTCAGTTATAACCTTAAATATTAATGGACTAAACTCCCCAATCAAAAGATATAGACTGGGAGATTACATTAGGAAACAGAACCCATTTATATGCTGTCTATAAGAAATGCATCTTACCTTCAAGGATAGGCACCACCTTAAAGTGAAAGGATGGAAAAAAATATTCCAAGCAAATGGTACCAAAAAGAAAGCAGGTGTTGCTATTTTAATATCAGACAAACTAGACTTCAAAGAAAAAGAAATGAGAAGAGACAAAGAGGCCATTACATTTTTATCAAAGGAATAATTGGCCATGAAGTTTTCACAATCATGAATATGTATGCACCAAACTCTGGTGCACCAAACTTTATAAAGACAATTCTCAGGACCTCAAGGCACAGATTAACCCCAGTACACTCATAGTAGGGGACTTCAATACCCCACTAAGTCGTGTGGACAGGTCAACAGGACAAAGAATAAACAAAGAGACATCTGAACTGAATGATAAGATACACCAAATGGACCTCACAGACATCTACTGAATATTCCACCCCAACACCAGAGAAGACACTTTCTACTCAGCATCCCATGGAACATTCTCCAAAATCGACCACATACCTAATTGTATGCCAAACCGAGCAACGTTAACGTGATCTGAAAACCACCATGGTCTTATATTGTAGAATCCCTTAAAAAATAAACAAAGAAGAAAAGGAAACAACAAAAAAAGAAAGGCAATTTTAACAACAACAACAACAAAAGAAAAATTTGGATGTCAATATCAATGTCTCACATTAAATCTCACTTATTTAAATAAAGAAGAAATATTTTATGAAAGGGAAAGATTTAATACGTGGCTAATCCAAGAAATAACAAGAAGTAATGGGGGTATGGAGTGAATGACATGGCCTGTGTTCACTGATAAACACACTTCCAGGCCTGACTAGCTTGTTTATGACTAAAATAAAATTCCAGAGAATATTTGGTGAAAAGAAGGATTACCTGTTTCCTACTGTTACTATAGCAAAGCATCACAAAGGTAAATACTTAAGATTACACTCTTTCATGCCTTTGAGCTGTAAAAGTTTACAGTAAGTCTTACTAAGAGAAAGCCAAGGGACAGAGCAGCATTCTCCTTGGAAGCTATAGAAGGAAATCCACTTTCTCTGACTTTTCTAGTAGTGTCTAGTGGCTTTTGCATCCCTTGGCTTGTGGTTCCTTCTCTTATTGTCAAAGCATCTTACTTCAGCATCTGCTTGTATTATTAACTCTTCCTTTGACTAAATCTGCTTGTCTCCTTCTCATTAACTATTGATGTTTACATCAGGACCTGACCTCCTTAACTCCATATTCTAGTTTATCCTGAGAATCTCATAAGAATATTCAAAAACCCCTTTTGTAATATGAAATGAATTTCACACATTCCAGTGATTAGGATATTGGTAAATACAGGAGTCTATTTGTCTAGACTACCATAGCGAGCAGTCACATAAATATCCCACATTAGGAAATGAGACTTCGGAATTTTGATTTTGGTTTGTCTCTTACTTCCAAAGTCTCTTTTCTCCACTGTTTGTTCTACACTTGATAATGTGTCCCATCCCTGCCCACTCAATCACATGCTAGTTTTACCTCTACAGTCACTTCCTTCCTTACTGTGATGGTGTCAGAAAGGTCAGTTCTCCCCCTTCCTCACTATTTGTACAACTCCACATTAGAGAAAGCTTGCCCTTACAACATCTAACACATTTCCTTTCCTTATGAAAAGGGAATATTAGTCTTAGTCCTGTCATTTGAAGACATTTCCCAGGATAAGTTAAGCATTGTAACCCAAACTTTAATAAACATGCCATGATTTCAAGGTGCTGGTGTTTTTTTCTTCTTCTAATACAATGTGTCACATGCTCACTGAAACAGTGAAGATCTGCTTTCAATCAGTGATATGATGATATGATGCAGGATTTATTTGTTTGGATGGCTGGTTAGATGTTTACAAAGAGAAACAAATGGTTCACTGTGAATGTTGCAGGTATTTTATAAATAAGTCACCAGCAGCAGCATCCATAAGATGAAGACATCTAAATCTAGATACAACCAGGACAAATCATGTAAAGGAAATGAATGTGCAGTAGGATCCAGGTGTGAAGCATCTAGCTACATCGTCATAACAAACAGTCCTTTAAAGATAACATTTGGCCTTGATCATATTGAACGTGTTGTCATTAGAGAAATGACAATAGAGAAATAGAGAGCAGGAAGAATCTGTGAATCTTCAAAACAGTGGTTGTCAGCATCAACTGGGGTGAACAAGCTCCTGGGTGTTCTTGTTCCCTGGCCAAGAGGTGACTTTCACAGAGTCTTAAAGGAACTTGAAACATTATCATGATGTTCTTCATAACAAACAGTAAGTGCTGTCACTCAGGACTCCAGAAAAGTTCTGGAATGTGTTCCAGGGCACAGGGAAGAACCCAAAGTTCACCACAGGCTATTGTTGTGAGTCTTCTTCCTTGAAAACTAAGGAAAGTTTAGAGAAATGAGTTGTTAAATAGCCTGAGCTTCTGAGGCCCCTGCCTATATGGAATCTCACCAGCTAACGTGAAAGGAAACAGCTCAAGAGCTGGGCTAGAACCTTCCCTGAATGATATTCTCCTTGTTTTTATTTTAGAACTTATTTCTCTTCCTCCATTCTATGGACCTGGGACCGTAGGGATGGGAAGACCTCTTGAAGCAGGGTCAGGTGATTCAAGATGAGTTAAGTCCTCACTATCAGTCCAGGTCATGGTGCTTACTTAAGCTTGTATCTAATTGCTTGTGCTTCATTAGTAGGATCGAAAGGTTATTCCTGGACAAACGGTCAGCCCATGAAAGGAAACAGCCAGAATTGACCAGAGTCCAAGACAACAGCTCCAGAGAAAGTAGACTGTTTTGCTTCTCATCCACCTGTGCCCCTTTTCTAAGCCTGGGGAACAATCTGAGGAAGAGGGGGCATGGTAGAATGTAAGGGCTGCGACTGGGGTGAATGGTGAAACTACAGCAATATAGTCTGGACACTCATTTGATCAACTTGATTGAACACACAACCCCTCACCCCCCGCTGGATGGTGGGGCTGTGGGGGTTTGGACACAACAGCCTGCAAATTGGGTTTTTTTTTTTAATTTTATTTATTTTTGTATGTGTATGAATGTATTGTCTGCATGTAGGTTTGTGCACCCGTGTCGTGCAATGCCACGGAGGTCAGAAGAGGGTCTCGGATTCCCCTGGAACTGGAGTTCTCCTGGAATTGGAGTTACAGACGGTTCTCAGCCGCCATATGGGTGCTGGGGATCAAACCCGGGTCCTCTGCAAGAGCAGTCGGTGCTCTTAACC
>VZQC01002773.1:1318903-1354749 GCA_009823505.1 Rhizomys pruinosus
ACCTTTGTGCCTTGCACCATTTCAAATGGTCATTGAAGCTTAATGGCAAAAAATTTACATTCTTCCTTTAATTTGTATTCTCTTCCTTCCTTCTGAGTGATGTGATTGTGGCTTGCTGTTGCCTGATGTATTATTTTGATGCAAATGCTGTGTTGTGTGTGCCTGAGTCCAATTTCCTGGCTTTGGCTGGCAAGAGGAGGGACTGCAAAAATAGTTGAAAATCAGGGTTATTTAAAGAGTTTGTAACTACTGCTCCTAATGAGTGAAACAATACAATTGATGAGCCCTCTGCTTGGAGACACCTCGATGGTCATAGGTTAATAGATACCCCCACAAAGGAAAATAAAATCAACAGGAAAATCACTGTTTACTTGTCTCTCTTTTCCCAGCCTGAATATTAGATTTTATTCTAGTGGCCAAGTATATATATATATATATATATATATATATATATATATATGTATATAATTCTCAAAGAATAAAAAAATCAATAAAAATGAAAAAAAATCTTAGGACCAATAGCAGTAAAAAAATGTCCCATTAGGATAGCTTTTGCAACTGTACAGCTTGGATGTAAGACACAGTTTTATATTCTGTGACTTGGCTTACATTTTATAGGAATACCTTTTGGACACAGAAATCTGTACAAGGATGATAATAGTAGTGGAGTACTAACGTTTCCTTTCATGGCTGTGGCAGTTGATAAGGATAAGAAAGACCAGTCCAAAGGACATGCACGGCTGAGCACAGAGGACGTTTCTCAATGCCACAGAAAAACCCAGAAAGATGGTTTCTGGTGTACTGGAGAGATGTACTGGTTTACTGAGGTACACTTATACTACTTCAGAAATCCAGATATCATTCATATATGAGTAGCCACTCTATTTTTTACAACTGTAGATATTATTTTTCTCCTCTATGCACCTTATCTTTTAATTATCTCCTATTCTGTTACACCACCTAAATAACCACAGATGATTTTTTAATTATCTCCTATTCTGCTACACCACCTAAATAACCACAGATGAAGCAAAAGATAAAGATACACAAAATTTGCTTTTTATGTTGATTTGGGAACCTCTGATTCTAAACAGTTAATTTTTTTCCTTCCACTTTTGGTCTGTTTATTTTTGGGTTTGTTCTGTTTTCTTTTCTAAGGCAAATTCTCATTACATAGCCCAAGCTGATCAGAATTCTTGACGCTCCTGCCTCAGATTCCCTATTATTGGGATTATAGGCATGTACCACTGTGCCTTGTAAATATTTAATTTTCCTTAAAGCTTGATAATTATTCAAAAATTTCAAGTCTGGTTGTTTTAGGAGAGTCATACAGTTTTTGCTTTTCTTTTTAAAATTTTTTAATAAAAGCACTTACTCTGAGGTTAAAGGCAGGCATCTAGGAACACAAAGGCCTAGGAGCATTTTCAAAAAAAGTTGTCTGTTTTTCTGTTTTGTTTTTAAATGAAAAAAAAAATCTAGTTTCAATAGAGAATATCTTTGATTTTGGATGGATTAGAGTTTGTCTGGCTTAGAGTTTCTATATTCCTCCCTCCCTTCCTTCTTTCCTTCTTCCTTCCTTTCTTTCTTTTTTTGTCTGAGACAGGGTCCCCCTTTAGCCTCAGATGTCCTGGAACTCACTATGTAGACCAGGCTGGCTTTGAACTTACAGAGATATGCCTGCCTCTGCCTCCCAAGAGTGCTGGGATTAAAGACATGCCGCACCACCACACCCGGCCCATGGAGTTTCTATATTCTATAAACTTGATTTAAGATCAAATTATAAATGAACATTCTTTGAATTCAACTTACTGGAAAATTTCACAATTAAAAATTCAGAAGAAAAAAACAGATCAATGAAAATTTTCCATTTGCAATTTACTACAGATAAAGGGACGTTAACTAACAAAAACTGATACTGAATCTTGCTAGGTTCTGAAATATCTGATAGGAAGTAAATTGTCATTTGTGCTTTCTGAAGAATTAGGGACTACTGCTATACACCAACAAACCTTGGGAACAGCACAGTACCATACCAGTTATAACTCGAGCTACCATAAAGATGAAGGGACTCTGAAATGATAATGATAAAGACATGCTTGGGAGAGCTGAGGATGTGTCCCATCCATGAACTCACACCTAAAACTGCCACTTCATCTTGCAGATTAGGTAGCAGCAGAATGAAACTGAACTGGAATTGCCAGTATTAGGAGTGTTAAGAGGGAAGATGCCTTAGCTGGTCCCATACAGAGAAACAGCTCTCATCAAGCTTAAGTTAAAAAACATGACCTTCAGAAGTGTGTGTGTGTGTGTGTGTGTGTGTGTGTGTGTGTGTGTGTGTGTGTGTGTGTGTGTGTGTGTGTGTGTGTTTGTTTCAGACTCCACCTCACTCTCTTGAATAATTCTAGAAGAATTATTTAACTTAGATTTTCTAACCCTCCTGTCAGATCTGGCTTTTCCATCAATTCTAATAAACCATTTATAATTTTTTAAGGAAAGAAGAAAGCGTTACAGAGATTGCCAGGCTAGAAGATACATATTATGTTTGCTAATGGCCTGCTATGGAACAGAATGGCTCACATTTGAAATGTGTTCTGTGAATGGGAAAGACATAAGCAGTCAGTCCTGATAGCTATAAAAGGTGAATGACGTGACAGTAGTACTGATGGGCCATCTGTCTCAAATGCCCTGGAAACTGGAATGTGAAATTATTTTTTTCAAGTTACTTTCTCTCTATTTAAAGGTAAGGTTGGAATGTGAGCTGTTATCCCCAAGCTTAGAATTTGGGACTTTATTAGAAAAATAAAAAATATACTGAAACGCAGACTTCCCAAGTTCTGCCCAATCCTCTTTTGGGGAAGGGGCAATTTTTTCCCTCCAATTGGGCCTACTGGATGACAGCCTCACTCCTCGTTCCCCACACACAACCAGTTGTTTTGCTACAGGGGCGGGAGTGAGGGCTTGCTGCTAGGACAGTGGATCACTTTGCCATCTTCATACAAACCTGTGAGCTGAAGTAGAATGTCTCCTTTAAGATTGGGCCCACTCCCTCCCTGCCCAGGACATTCCACAATGCTACCAACAATAAAGTGCTCAGAAAAGAGAGCTCTGTTTATGTGAAAATGGAATCAAATCCACGAGGCAGGAGGAGAAATAACAAAATCTCCAAACACCATAGTGACAAGTTAAAACCTAATCTGGATGCTGGTTTTCATACCAAATGGACCCCCCCCCCACCTCTTAGCCACCCCACTCCTGTGCAACGTAGAAAGAGTTGCCAGCTCAAGCCAGGCCCCAATATAATCTGAGTTGACTGTGAAGGACTCACTTAGCAGTCACCCATGTGCAAGCACAGGACAACCACTTCACTCCCAGGAAGTACTTGGTATGATATTTAGGTCTTTGGCCTAAAGTTCGTATAAGTGAATACCCATAATGCCCCAGGAAGTAGCAGAGCACTGCAATCAGTAGCATGACTTTCACTCCTAATGTAGAATTCAACCCAAAATCTGGGTCAATAACTGACCTTAGGCATGTTTCTTTGAGGTTCAGTTTGTTCATCTCTAAAATGGGGGTGCTACTGTTTCTCTCAGAGTACCCATCTGACAATTATATACCATACTTATAAAGCACACTCATGCTCATTGTTAGCTAGTCTTGTTAAGTATTCATTATGGCAACTATCCTGGCTACGTTTGTGTAACAAGGCATTTCTCCACATTCTTCGCTCCACACTGTAAAAAATATACGTGGTCTCCAAGATTCATATCACCAAAGATATTGCTATAATTTGGCTCAAGGGAAAACATGCCCAGGGCCTTGAAGGAACTCTGGACTGTTGCCAGCTCACAATACCTTGCAAAGGTGAAACGTCATGTGTCATTTTAAAGGAAAAATACTTTGTTGACATCAAGATATTATGGGGGCTGGAGAGATAGCCTAGCGGTTAAGAGCACCGACGCTCTTGCAGAGGACCCGGGTTCGATCCCCAGCACCCACATGGCGGCTAAGAACCGTCTGTAACTCCAATTCCAGGAGAACTCCAGTTCCAGGGGAATCTGAGACCCTCTTCTGACCTCCGCGGCATTGCACGACACGGGTGCACAGACCTGCATGCAAACAATACATTCAAACACAAAAAAAAAAAAAAAAAAAAAAAAAAAAAAAGAGTGCCGACTGCTCTTGCAGAGGACCAGGGTTTGATTCCCAGCACCCACATAGTGCCTGAGAACTGTCTTTAACTCCAGCTCCAGGGGAATCCCACACCCTCTTCTGACCTCCGCGGCATTGCACAACATGGGTGCACAAACCTACATGCAGACAGTACATTCAGACACATAAAAAATAAATACAATTAAAAAAAAAGATATTATGAGAAAACCATCATCCTGAATCCTACCCAAGTAACTCACCTGGTTTTCCCACACAATGACAGTCAAAATCATCCTCACTATTAAAAGCCAATTCCCTAATATACTTTGCGCTTCCTTCTTGATGGTTGAAGTCTGTTTCTGCTCATTTGCCACATTAGGGAATTAACCAGGGATTTATAGAGCTATCCTGTATCCCACTGCCACCACTCGCAGTCTTGCATCTTAATTTCTCCACCTCCCGCCACTTAAATCCTACCCTGTAATCACTTCATCATCTGTGTCACATTTTTAAAGTTGCCTTCCACTCAATCAACTCCATTTTCTGAGCTAGTGTATGAACGATTGCTCAGAATCCTCCTAGTGTGGCTTTACTGAAGCTCAATGAAAAAGGACATGTTTTCTCTTCAAGTGATTTTTTTTCTTTCTTTTTTTTTTTCCCCCTTCTTTTAGGATAGTTTTTGCTTCCAGTGCAAGAGCATCACCGTGTGAGCTGTTCCTGCTCTGCACTTCAGCACTGCTTCAATCTACTTCACTGTCAACGTTTGTCTTGTCAAATGTGACTTTCAGGGGTTGGAGTACCACCCCAGTCCCCGTGATCTCTAGGGTGCATGGGTCCTCTATGTGACCTCCTGAGTGACACTGTGTGGAAGTATCCACATTTCTTGGAAGACAAAACTTCCATTTGAACAGTCCTCAGAATCTTTGATCCCTTGCGCTGCAAAGCAAGAGGAAATCCTCACCTTGGAGAAGTCTGTCTGAGAGGATTTCTCCCCCTTTTGTTAGTATAAGCTAGCCTAATTCCCCAGGAAATGCCCCTTACTCCTTGTCTCCTGTGACTCCAGAGGACACAAGTTCCCAGGAACATAACCTCCAGATTACTTTTACCTAAACACTTCCCAAAGCCCTGGGGGAAGAAAGTTCTCTAAGGTCAAATAATGAAAGAATACTTAGCAACCATCTCTTGCCTCAGGACTCAAAAGCTTCAGAATACCAATGGTTGTGAGAAAAGCAAGATTGAGAAAATTCAAAAACCTCTGTTTAATGTGGGTTACCCAGGGCCATTTGACAACAAGGCTATCAGATCTTGGGGAAGGACAACTATCGCATATTGCTCCTCAAGGAAATGTTTTGGAACCGCTGGGCTGTACCATGTTCCTCCTCTAATGTTCTCTACATGAGTCTTTGCATGATTCTCTATGATCTCTGAATTGTCGTTTTCACCTGCATGATCTGTTCAGAAGAACTTTGTAGAGACTTTCATACTACACGGCTTCCACTGGTATTTCACACAAAATATTTATCCAAGAGCTTCCACCAAGAAAGTAGATAAGGGTCCAGTTTGGCCTCATACACCATGGTGACAGCCTCAGCCTACCACTGAATTCATTGCATTTTCAGTCATCACTATTGCATTCCCCCTTGGAGAGGGCTGCTCATCAGCCTGCACTTGGCACCCAGTAGGTACTGGATAAACATTTGCTAAACAAAGAAATGCTTTGTTTTATCATATTTCTTAGAGAAACATGCACACTTTTGTTAATGTTTAATGAGTGAAAAATTAGTAATGTGGCTAGTTTTGTTTTTCCCAAAAACTCTGGCTACAGTACATGTTGTTAAAAGTATATGAATTATCTATAATATGTATCTACTCATTCCTTCTGTGTGCTGAACCCGTGGCATACATTGCTATCTTTATTATAAGCTGTAATAAGGTATTTGATCTTCATATTACAAATAAGAACAATGCCACAGAGACAGATTAAGTGGACAGGATTATTTTCCACTGCATATTACAAAGCCAAATGTTTATTTTAAGTCTCTCGGGTCTCATATACTCTCTGTCGTATCTTGTGTTAAATGCACACTATACATGTGTAACACATTCACACACAAAAATAGAAATCAGCAAATTAAATTTTGTCATGTCATAGTTTAGTGTAGAGAAATATATGTACATAACACAAAATTTAATAAATATTTCAAATGTCACAGTTCTGTGACAGCAAGTACACTCACACTGTTATACAACAATCATTGGTCCATCTCTAGAACCTATCATCTTTCTGTTAAGCAACGACTCCTCCTCCACCCTCTGCTCTAACAACCACTACTCTACTTGCTGTGCTTTTCACTTTGAGTGTCCAGGTGCTTTATGGAAATGGAATCATTCAACATTTGTCACTAGCTGATTTCTACACTCTGGTTTTAACCATGCTATCACACAGATAGTTGGGGAAAACTCTTTAACCATCTTATACTAGTAACGAATTGTTTGTAGTTTAATGTTGCTCAAAGAAAATCAAGCTCTGACTTTAAAACAATACCAGTCTCAAGTGAAGACGTGAAAATTCACCCACACAGCACTAGGGCCAAGTCCCTGGTAAGTCTGGGTAGTAGGTTTAACATGGTAGGTCTTTAGATGACTGGAATCCACATATAGATCATAAATATTTCTTTTTCCCCCCTCCCAAACCGCTTTTCTGTTAATGCGTGAAAACAAGACAACTGGGCAGAAATACAGTCCACATGTTCTGTTACATTTACACATCCATGCTCCTGAGAATATCAAAGTAGCCTAACAGGGCATGTTCTGATAGCTTAAAAAAATAGCATTACAATGGCATTTTTTTTTATAAAACACATATTTAATCCCCAAAAGAGACATACTCAATGTAAGCCTCAATTCTTGAAATCTAAACAGTATTTAAATAATTCTATAAGTTGATTAGCACAAAAAAGTTTACTATACATTCAGTTACCTTTAAATAAACTTTAAACTCTTAAAGTGAAAAACTTAGTAGTAGGGTCAGTTTTCCTTTTAGGATAGAAAAAGAGTAGCTTCCAGAGACAAATGTGGGTTGGCTTGGTATACTAACATTTGCTTGGTGCAATAACACTCAGCAAGACTCCATTTGCTCATCTATAAAATGGATATGAAAATTTATAGATTTTAAAATTTACTTAATTATCTTGGAGGTAAACCAGACCGTATACTTAAAGTGCTCCAATAGACAGCATACACAGAGAAGTTTCCAGCAGATGTTAGCTTACGTTTTGTGACTTTCATTTAAATATTCCATGACAATGATGCCATTAAAATAGATTCTTATAAAGTTCCATGCAGCATAGTGAATTGCATTCTTTTTATTGAACATATGAAAATACTGACCAGAGAAGGTGGTGATGGACTATAAGTGTGTTATTTGAGGTTTACACATCAAGCTGAAGGTCCGGCTACTAACGGAAAGCAGATTAATCCTTATGGAGTTTCCAAGTGGGGCAGCCTTCCTCTGACTTTCTATGCATGGATACTTGGAAATTGTTTTAAATTTGTTTTTTATTATAGCATTTTCCTCACGTTTCCAAAATGTTTATATTAACTGAGGTCACCTTTTCTTTCCATTTTTAGTTTAATTAAAATTAAGAAGTTGCTTACTTGTTTGAGGAACTCTCTGCTTTTTAAATGTAATTAAAGATATAGAACTCTTTTATTTATTTTGTACGTATATGAATGTACTGTCTGCATGTAGGCTTGTGCACCCATATCATGCAATGCCATGGGGGTCAGAAGAGGGTGTAGGATTCCCCTGGAACTGGAGTTAAAGACGGTTCTCAGCTACCATGTGGGTGCTGAGGATCGAACCCGGGTCCTCTGCAAGAGCAGTTGACATTCTTAACCACTAGGCCATCTCTCCAGCCCCAAAGATATAGAACTCTTAAAAATCACTTTGGAAAGACAGAAAGATAAAATTAATGTATTCCCCAGTCTCTGGGAAGCACATCCCTCTGTGATGTACAGCTGAAGGAAAAATTGGGGAAGCAGTTAAGGTTTCACCCCCCCCCCCACATCTACACAGTGTCTTAGTCACACTTAAAGCAGAAGCCCTGAAACACACCGAATGCTAATGCCACAGCCAGATAAAGTTGTGAGGACCTGCAGACATGATTTCATTAAAGCAGATAAACAACGGACACACAGAAGACAGCAATAGCTCAAGCTGAAGAGATAAGCGAGGCCTAAAGACCCAGCCCAGTGCCGAAAACTCCTGAAGGCTAGAGGGGATGTGGTAAGTGGGATATTGCATATGATTTGTTGGGTATATAAAATATGATGGAGTTTTTATTTAACTTTTATTCCTACTTCCACCTCAATGGACATCTTTTGAAGGCTAACAAAATATAAAAGCTGCTTAATCAAAATTTAACTGTGATCTTTCAGCTTAAATTTCATTTAAAATTTTATTTCAGCTTTTTCTTTTTTGAGTCAGGGTCTCATTTTAGTCCCAGCTAGCCTGGAGCTTGCTATATAGACCGGGCTGGCCTTGAACTCACAGAGATTTGAGAGAGGATCTTATTTTGTCTAACTGGGTACTCCAGGTTGGCCTTAAACGCACAATCTTTCTCCCTCGGCCTACTGCTTCCAGGATTACAGATGTTTGTCACCCATCCAGCTTATATGTTACTTTAATAAAAAAAGTTTATTATTTAATTTTTGTGTATTTCATACATAACATCTTAATCATCTTTACACCCACTTCTCCACTGACACCCTCCCATGGCTGCCCCTCTGGAGCTCACGCATTCTGTCAGTTGTGCCAAGGCCTATTGAGTCGTTAGTGTCCCCAGACATCCCTCACTGCAAGTTCATTCCCTGGGGTCTAGTCAGCCCTATCTAGAGTCCCTCCCTTTAAGAAGACCAGCTCTTCCTCACTCAGCAGTAATCAACTGCCAACAGTTCTTTAGCTAAGATTGGGGCCTGGTGCCCATTTCCCCAGTTCCATGCTGAGTTTTTGTCTGCTTTAGTTTGCATGGGTCTTGTGCATGCTGATACCATTCATATGAGCTAGGCCCTAGGAGCATGTAGGACTGATTCTGTTTCTACACGGCCATGCACCTCCTTCCTGGCTCTTACAATCTTTCTTCCCCATCTTCCAAAATGGTCCCCAAGCCCTGGGTGGGTAGACTTTACTGTAGGAGTCCTGTCCAAAGACCCACACACTCTGCAGACTCTTATTTTCTTTGCTTTGGCCATTTGTGTCCTTTGTGCTCCTGGAGCTCTGCTGCACGTGGGAGCTGCACTGATGGGAGTTGAAAGACACATTAGTATTCTCTTCAGCCTGTTTTCTGCTGTGTTCCATGAGCCTTAGGTATAGGGCTGCACTGTAGATGTGTCACTTGGGGTTAGGAAATTCATAGACCATCTGTGTATATGACCAGTTGTGGAACTGTGCAATAATCTCTGTTGCAAAATAAGGTTCTTTGGTGAGTGGATGAGTGGTGACTGGGATACTTGTCTGTAAATATAAGGATCTATATTTTTCACATAGCAAGAAATTACATTTGTCTAGGGATGTGAGAGCCTTGGGGTTTTCTCTAAGATCTATGACCTCTCCAGTCATGTGTATTTGGCTATGCCTACATTGCCACATATGAGTCTCCTCTCATTAGTCCAATTAGATAACTGCTAATTACTCCTAAGAAAAAAAGTGCCACTATTGCCCCAATATAGTTTGTTGTACATCAATTGATCTTCTGCCTTAGCAGCTTGGATAGTGTTCTCCAAAACTATGAGAGCTAGCCTTCACGGGATGTGGCTTCCAGCTCAGTCCCAACTCTATTGCTCCAAATCTGGTCTCCAAAGTATGTACTGTCTTCAGTAATATGTCCTTATCTTCAAGTTCTGGGAGGTAATCAAGGCAATAGCCTATGTAATTTTGGAAGTCCCAACAACTCAAAGGAAGGTTTCCTCTGTGGCACTGTTTCTTGTTATGTAGCCTTTAGCTGCACATATGGACTCATAGAGATATTGTAGTGTGTAATTTTTCAATAGGTTTTTGGACTAATATCATTCCCTCTGGTTTTTTACACTAGCCAGGGATTATCTCTCCTCTCTCTCTCCTGTTTAAGCCTCCTTCCACTCCTTCCTCAGTTAAAGTCCCCACATTGTCCCCATTTCTCCCTTGACAATACCCGTCCAGTTCTGATCACTTCCCTGGTCCCAACTAACACAGCATGAATTCCCTGGTCTCCAAACCCATATCTCAAAAGATATATCTTCCTCATAGTACAGACAGCACAGGCTGATAGAAATTTTTAAGTTATGTCAGTCACAATTTGACTCCCAGGGCTCTGATATCAATGGGGTGGCATTCCTGGGGATGCGATTCACCCCCTCTAAAACCTCTGGCTCTCCTAGGAAGAATAGTTAGTGCTCTTCATTTCTCACTGGATTGGAACATCTGTAATCCCTCTTCACAGTTACAGAGCTCGAAGTGAACACCATAGGCACTCAGTACTAAATGGCTGACCATCCACTGATTGAATTCAGCTGCCTGGCTTAGGAGTATAATAATGGTAAAAATAATGAAGGATTTTGGGAAGCATCATGCCTTTGAAAATTCACTTTCGTGTCAATCTTCTCTCATTCTGCTGACAGACTATACTCTCTTCCTTTGATTTCTTTCTTTTTGTAGCTTAACCAGGTCCTTCAAGGTCTATATTCTTTTGAGAACTGTGCACTGCACACAACAGGAAAACTTCATGTTTTTTTCCTGTTGTCATATGAAAGGACTTTCTCCATGGAAGAAATTACTTGACTTCACTTTCATTCCTGCATCAGTTTCAAATTGAATTCCTTACGACAACCACCATATTTAAACTCTATGGAAGAATATAAACTGCAACCCTAGTTCCTTCTAATTTTTATTTCCCCACAGTAAGACTTGGGAGAGCTTTCCCCATTGCTGTCATCAATTATAGATCTTTAACTGCACCTTGAAAATATATGATACGAGTAACAGGGAAAGGCGAAGGAGTGTCTAGCATGGACACTTTCTATCCATGGAAGAGACCAGGTGGTCACTCCATCTATAGTCCATGCCTCTAACTGCAAACAAACTAAACAAGTGAAAGAAATCACTTTCAGATAGCTCCCAAAGTCTGTTCAGAACAAATGAACACTGAATAAAATTGTCACAAACCATCTTTAAATGATGTTATTTTATTTTAAAAATTATTGGATATTTGTGTATTTCATAAATAGCATCTCAATCAGTTTTAATCACCTTTATAGGCCCTTCTCATTGGCACCTTCCCACAGCCCTCATCCAACAGGAGTTCACACATTCTGTCACTTGCATTAGGGCTTATTGTGCCAAATTAATCTCCCCAGCCATTAATGTGATAGTTTTTAATATTAAGTTGGTTCAGACAGTTCAGGGGTATCTAAAAGGACAGAAATCCCTCTCCCCTCAGTTTGGAAGGAGAAGCTTTCTATGTCAAGTCCAAAGAGGTGTTTTAGAACATACTGTATGAAAATTCTTCTAAAACCTTCAGAAATCCAATGTTAGGTAACCAAATAAATTATTCAACTTTAAAAAATTTGCTTAAGGTTAAATCATCCTTTCCCATAATTTGGTTCAAACTACATTTCTTCATCCTGGTAACTCTTCTGTCATTCACAGCTGTTAGCTGAAATTGAAAAGTTCTTAATGTGAATATTAAAACACCATGGGGAAGGACGTAGGGAAAGTCTCATTTAAAAGAATTTGGAACTGATTTTTGGAAAACACAGATCAGGGACAAGCAGGCAGGGTAATTTAATTTAGAGTCCTTTCACATGCTTAGAAGACTGTTACCCTCCAGAGCACTGACACACTCACCACTGCACACTTCCCAGAAGTTTCTGGAGTCAAATGACCACAGTACGTATTCATGGGTAAGAATCTGAAAAAGGTTATGGTGCGAAACTCTAGAACTACACATCAAATTCAATTGTACTGACATCCTTTGAAGTCCATAGCTCAGCACTAAGGCTGTTTTGGCACCTCCATGGACTATGGAAGGACATCATGCTCTCCTCTCCTGATAGGCAATGGCCAGGCCTATTAGAGGAAGGTGCAGTGAGAGGCTCAGTGGGAACTGGCAGTCCTTTACAATGTGATAATTCATGCAAAACTTTTCTATTAAACTGACAAGTCATGTGATTGATTTTGTATACTTGATCCAGAATTGCTATTAGAATCTCAATGTGTCCATTAATTTCTATACTTTTTTTTTTTTTTTTGTATTTTTGAGACAGGTCTCCCTTTAGTCCCAGCTGGCCTGGAGCTAACTCTGTAGACCAGAATGGCCTTGAACTCACAGAGATCCACTTGCCTTTGCCTCCTGAGTGCCTGGATTAAAGGCATGCTCCACCATGCCCAGCTAATTTCTATACGTATGAAGGACATTTTTTTCAATCAATTCCACAGCTTACATTTCAGGACATTACAAGTTTTACAGCGGTCTTCAGTGGAAACAGAAATAGTTCCTAAAATCAATCCATGACAACATCTGCTAAGCCAACACTGAAGCTTTGGTCCAAGCTCCATTTCCAGCTATGACTGACTTCCAGCCTTCAGACAGTAGAGACGCAGGAACATTAGCATAGATGTCTTTGGGCTCTCTGATTTGGTTTTAACTTGGTCATTTCTCAGTCTTGATCAAAGTACATTAAACACTGATTAAGTAGTACTTTAAGGCATAACCAGTTGTTTCATGTGTAGCAGTTCTGATCTGAAAGTATGTCATATGAATCTAACACCTCTAAATAACGGACTAACAATGTTGCATAATAATTATTGCTCATAGACCATAAGTGGTAGGTCATAGCCATAACTCCAGTGATGGGGAGGGAGAATCAGGAAGACTGTGCATGTGTGAGGCCAGCATAGTCTATACATAGTGAATTCTAGGCCAGCCTGGGCTACATAATGAGCCTTTGTATCTAGAAACCAATATATCCCTTTTCAAGAGACAAGTTACCAATAATGACTATGATACCCAAGCTTCATGCTTGGGTATCATATGATACAACATATGATAATTCAGTGCATATCATAGTTCATTGATACCAAAAGAAATACTGGAATGTTTTATCAATGT
Source organism: Rhizomys pruinosus (assembly GCA_009823505.1). Lineage (NCBI taxonomy): Eukaryota > Metazoa > Chordata > Mammalia > Rodentia > Spalacidae > Rhizomys > Rhizomys pruinosus. The sequence continues at coordinate 1,332,199 of VZQC01002773.1, forward strand.
TTGTAAAAATTTATGGGCTGGAGAGATGGCCTAGAAGATAAGAGTGCTGACTGCCCTTGCAGTGGACCAGGGTTTGATCCCCAGCACCCACGTGGTGGCTGAGAACTGTCTTTAACTCCAGTTCCGGGGGGAATCTGACGCCCTCTTCTGACCTCTGCAGCATTGCACAACACGGGTGCACCAACCTACTTTGCAGACAGTATACTCATACACATACAAAATAAATAAAATTAAAAAAAATATACTATAAATGTTATACACAAATCTATGGGACCACATTTAGTAAATTCAAAATGTTTCCATGAGAAATCAGAAAACAATGACTCTAAAGCCACTAACTCTATCATCTGCTTTTGGCAGACCCGCTTCATTGAAGTGTTTTGCAGACCATGCTTCTTTCCATAGCATTCTAGAGGCCTTCAGTGTGGGCACATCCCTTGCAAAGAAAGCCAAAGCTATTGTGAGTAAACAAAATCAATGAAAATTTCAGTCTTCAGAAAAAATTCAATTTGACTATGGCTAAATTTTCTTTGCATGTGAAACCTCCTGTCCTATCGGGTGTCCTCTGACTGGGATGCACAGCCCCTCTTGTAAGGTAAGGGGATAAACAGTGCCTCTTATAAGCGCGTCAGCATTTCCTGTTCCAGAGGAATCCACATGTACTGTCCTCAAAACATCTTATCCTAATTCTCACAATCATCTCAATATAGACATTTCATATCAAGTTGGATACTTTTCATATTGATAGATCTATTGAAAGAAATGCCAGTAACATAGACAACCAGAAAGATGCATGAACTAGTAATTAAAGTCGGAAAATATAGAATTTTCTAAAGGGAGGTAAAAAATAAGACTGTAGTTAGTGAATGCATTAAGAGGCATTATGGTTTCTGTTTACCTTTTTTTAATTTTTTCCAGCTATTTGCCACGTAAACATGAGAGGCACACAGCGCAAAACTGAGCCTAACCTGTAGAGAGAAGTCAACCCAGCCAGACTTGTAACTTCCCAGCTGAGCCCTGCACCTATCAGTATCTCCCAGCTGATCCACACACAGGATAAACACTTAGTGAATGAGATGAAGATTTTGTGTTTTTGTTGTTGTTGTTGTTGTTATACACCATTACTAGACAATGTCTACCTAGCACAATCACAAAGGGGACAACTTTCCCTCTAGGAATTAAAAAACAATTCCTTTCCTGAAACCGATTGCTCATTCTTTTACCATGAAAATTGGCAAATTCTGGTACATTCTACTCACTGCAAAGCTGCATTTTCTTTCTCAGCCATTAAGTTGGTGATACTCTGGTCTGTTGGAACAAACAAATCCTTTCCCATAGTTAGTTTTAAGATGTGGATTGCAAGGTGTTTTGACAAAAAGTTTTCATATCTATCTGTATCCTCCTTTTTTATTTTAGGTTTTTGTTTTTGGCCCATGAGACTCAAAAAAGCAGTTGTATTATACATACCTATAGGGTGGAATCAAGGCACAGATTTCATCAAATTCACCCATGCTGTTTTGGGTGACTGTATGTGATTAACTTGAGAAACAAACTTAATTTTTAAGTTAAATCATCCTATAGGTGAAAGAGATTGCTACAAGGTGATACTATATGACAGCAAACTATAGAGAACATTTGTTTATGCCAAGCCCAAAGTAGGATGTACCAGAAAGTGCCAGCAGAAGGATTGACTTCTCTGGGCCTTGAAGGGAAGAAAAGCCTCAGATTGCTGCAGACATCAGGCCCCTCTGTGGATCCTACTAGGAACAACTATTTTTAATGAGTCCTAACGAAGCTTACCTTCTAGAGGCCACAAAGGTTTTAATATGAGAGACTTTCTTAACTCCCCCCCCACAGAATAAGGAGAAATATGATGATGATGAGGTCGTTCTCCAGCTGTAGATTGGAGCCAACTGTTATAGAGGTATTCTCTTGTAAAACCAGTAAAACTGCCTTCTTTAATTGACTAATAGACATAGAAACTGTGAAAAGGATTATTCTCTATTCAGAACCAAATATAATGCTAAAGTCTCCTTAAGCTATGCACTTAAGTAAAATATATTAATACAGGAGCTCTGACATCAACAATGGATTATTCTACCAAGGTGATGTTGGCCAGGGGATCCAAGCCCCCACAAAAGGTAAAGGCTCCTTGCCTCCAAACTGGGATATCTGCAGGAAGAGAGGTGATAAGGCCCTGCTGTTGAAGACCAGTTGTAAACATGGGAAAGGTGTATGGAGACCACACTTGCAAGTGTACAGATGGTCTCTGGAATGCCAGAGAGTGTTACCAAAGGCCACTAAACCAATAAAGCAAATATGGGTCTCCTTGAGTCAAGCAAGACTCCTCCGTCAGCACCAGCTACACCTCACCTGCCTGGAAATACTGTGCAGCAGTGGCAGCCATATGTCTGTATATCCCAAATCTAATTAGCTATTAGCTCTCTCCTTGGAGGAATAACCCACGGCTGATGCCACAAGCTTACATCCTCTAATGGTTAGGGGATGTTATAAGCCACAGGAAGACACTGTCATACTTAACAGAAGAAAATTTAATTCATGGATTAACATACCATCCAAACATATGTGTCTCTACCAAAGTAACCTACCAACCTACCATAACAATTAGTACTATTTAAATACCTATATATCTAATTGCTTGTGCTTCATTAGTAGGATTTAAAGGTTATGCCTGAACAAGCTGTCAGCCCATGAAAGGGAGCAGCGAGAATTGACCAGAGACCAAGACAACAGCTCCAGAGAAAGTAGACTTTTGCTTCTCATCCACTTGTGCCCCTTTTCTAAGCCTAGGGAACAATCTGCGGAAGAGGGGGTGCGGTAGAATGTAAAGGCTGCGATTGGGGTGAATGGTGAAACTACAACAATATAGACTGGACACTCATTTGATCAACTTGATTGAACATACAAGCCCCCCCTGCTGGATGGTGGGACCCATGAGCTGTGTGGGTTTGGGCACAACTGCTTGCAAATTGGTTTTACATGAAGGATGCTTGTACTCATAAATTATCACTTATTGTTTAAAAAAATGAAAATAAAAGAAAACAACAACAACAAACAGAGAAAGATGCAGGAAAGTTATGGCAGAATGCATGATCTGGGATGGGTTGAGGTGGGGTGGGGGGAAGGGAAAGGGATATATGCCTGAACTGAATTGGAAAATGATTTATGAATACACAAAGCATCAATAAAAAATGAAAATTGAAAAATAAATAAATCAAATCCTTTTTTTAAAAAAGAAAAAAAAAAAAGAAAATTGGCAAATTCGCACTTGATGCAGGGTAACTGGGTTAGCCACTGATTTCTGGTTTTCCTCATGATCAGGCTAATGACTGTATTTACTTCCAGATGATCACTGTTTTCTACTGTACTAGGGCTTCCAATGTCTCTGTGAGTTCATTTGTAAACTTGTGTGGTCAAATTAGTTAGTGGCTGTTGAATTGTGCTATGGAGTCTGTTGTTAAACACTCCTTCTTATGTGACAGGAACAGAGTCAGCAGCCCTGATTATCCTCTCATTACCCAGTTATGGAAATGGGAGGATCTCCCAAGTCTCCACCTCAGGATTGATAACCACTGCTAAGGCAAGAGAGAGGGGCTCGTGAGGTCTCCCTTTCTCCAAGAATGTATGTGGTTAACAGTTGCTAAAGATTTTTTTTTCTTCAGTGGTACTACCACCCACAAGCAGCCATGTTTCTGTAATTCGCCCCTCCCCCGTGCTTCTACGAGCAACCCCAATTAAACCCACTGGCTCACCAAGATACACTTGGATAGAGCCCTTCCTTGGTTTCAGATGCTGGATGGTGACCTGTCTGGATTGAGAAGACGTTTGTTCATGTCTCTTCGGAAAGAGTTCACGTGTCCATGGCTCTAAGAGGAGACATTTGGAGAGCCACAGCATGGAAGAGGGTGAAGGGAGGGAAGCCATCTGATTTCTGTTAGCCTGTCATTCAGCAATACTCTTCTTTGATCTATTTTAAATGGAAAGACTTTCATTTGGAAAAATCAGTTTCACTGTTAAAAAATTTAAAACTTATACAAAATCCTTTTACCTTCTTCTTAGAAAGTATAATGATTTCAGAGGTTTTTTTTTTTTTTTTTGCCTTTTTGAGACAGGGTCTCCCTTTAGTCCCAGCTGGCCTGGAGCTCGCTATGTAGATCAGGCTGGCCTTGAACTCACAGAGATCTGCCTGCCTCTGCCTCCGGAATGCTGGGATTAAAGGTGTGCCACCACACCTGGTGATTTCAGTTTTTCTTTGAACCAGATTTGAGACTACAATCTAAACTTTGATCTGACACCCTACTTTAAGTCACAAATTATGTTGGTTCATTCGCCTACCAATAATTAGGCTACACCCAGTTTCTTAGGCCCCGAGCCTCCGTCTAGAACCCCAATATTTTCCTTCCCCACTCTCTCTTTGATCTACCCTAGCAGGTTACAGCACACCTGCTCTTTTCTTATCAGGGCACAACACCTGTTCTCTTATTTCTCAAAGTTCAGTTTCTTTTTAATCCTCAGTCTTGGTTTATAAGACAGCCTACCAAAGACCACTCAAACCACCTGCAACCTGTGTGGCCCCCGCCAGTCTCTATGGAGATTTTTTTCCCTTCTTTTGTAACTTTAGAAGCAGTCACTCATAGTTCGTATTGTTTGACATATTGCTGTGTATAAAGACCATGTGTGTAGGGGTTCAAATTGGTTGGTTTATTTTTGTGTTCCTAGAACCTAAAGCAATGTCTGACATGTACCACATGTTAATAAATGAATTAATGAATGACCTTTCTAGCTTTCATCAACATTTTTATATCATATAACATTTTGAAATAATATGTTTACATAACTCTAAATTATCTTCCTTATCTACAGAGAACCTTCCTTAGATTCTCGTATATCAACATTTTCTCTTCCAATTTGTTCCAGCCATCATGCTTTTCTCCTTTACATGCTTTTACTTGCCAGTGGCCATTATCTGGGTCGTACCAGGAAATCATTACCAAGCTGTTCTCAATATTAGAAATAAGGGAGTCTAGGCTACCACGAAGATGACTCCTTCTGGAAGCGAAAAGGTTGGCATTTTTGCTTAAGCAGCAAACTTTGGTGCGTTTGTCTGCTATGTGTCAACTTTAGAAAAAATTATTATGGAGTTAATGAAAATATTTAATGTCTTGATCTGGAAAACCAGGATATATCTATACTCTAAGCCATAGTTATGAGAGATTACCACTCCCACACCCTGTTCTCCTTTCCTGTCCTCACATGAGCCATAGTATATTTCTTTCTTTCTTTTTTTTTTTTTTTGTCTTTTTGAGACAGGGTCTCCCTTTAGTCCCAGCTGGCCTGGAGCTCACTATGTAGACTAGGCAGGCCTTGAACTCACAGAGATCCGCTTGCCTCTGCCTCCCAAGTGCTAGGATTAAAGGCATGCACCACCACGCCTGGCTTTAATTTTTATTTATTATTTTCCACATGTATGAATGTACTGTCTGCATGCAGGTCTGTGCACCTGTGTCGTGCAATGCCGAGGAGGTCAGAAGAGGGTGTCGGATTCCCCTGGAGCTGGAGTTAAAGATGGTTCTCAGCTGCCATGTGGGTGCTGGGAATCGAACCCTGGTCCTCTGCAAGAGCAGTTGGTGCTCTTAACTACTGCTAGGCTATCTCTCCAGCCCCATAATATATTTCTTAACTATAACACATCTACTATTGTCCATCTGTTGATTAAATATATAATGTATATTTCTGTATACATAACTGCACAAAGTAGGGGCTGGAGAGATAGCTCAATGGTTAAGAGCACTGGCTACTCACTGGCTACTCTTGCAGAAAACCTAGATTCAGTTCCCAACATCCACATGGTGGTTAATAATCACCCATAGCTCCAGTTCCAGGAGAACTGATGCCCTCTTCTGGCCTCCCCAGCGTATATAACATGGGTGTACTACATACATGCAGGCAAAACACTCATGCACATAAGATATAAAAAAATAAACATATGATCTTAATTTCACAAAGTAGAGCAAGGAAATGGACATTTCTATCACCAAGGCATTCTAACATTCCCTGGAGATGAGATATAAGGTCTGCAGTCTGATCATATATTCTTATGGATAGCCTTGGTCAGAGAATTTCACTCTTATCCAAAATAACACATTTGAAATGTGTTTCAATAAGTTCTCCAGGGCGTTTTCAGCTACCTACAGTAGTCAGTATATGCACAATTAATGAAGGAAGGTGTTAAGGAAAAATAAAAGATTTCCAACCTGGGACCGAGATCTTCCCCACAGTGGGATGCTTCATCTCCATGACAAGGCCATTGTGCAATACCTGACAGTAGGAAAACAAAAACAATTCATAAAATGAAACTATCTTCAATCTCAAGGTACTTGGACAGCCATCTATATGGTCAACATTGAAGAAAATTATGATAAAACAGAGATCTTTTCATTTTTATCTGAAAATAAATATTTGAAGTAAATATTTTCCTCATATTTCCCAAATGAAGGCAAAAACTTCTAGAAGACTTACAAATAGAAAACTACATTTGTATAAAATCTTCCCACTCTTAAAAAATGTTAATTGCTTTTAACCACAGTTGATCACCTCCCTCTTTTATCTGAGTGTGCTACCGTGATATCAAAGCTCATTTTATTTCTCCGTTAGATCATGGCAAGGCCTGATCAAAGTCAACTGCAAAGAGGAGGGGAGCGGTTAACTAGGACCTGGGCCATAGGAGCCAGAGGAGCCATGGGGACACACATGCTCTCCTAATATCTTCAGTGGAAGAAGGAGATTTTTCCAGTGTGAAAGGTAAATCAGAGAGTCCCATGGCACATTCACTGCTGGAAGTGAAAGATACAGGAATGTTAAAGAAGCATATGAACAAAGCCAATTGAGAAGGAATCCAGAGGAAGCCCAGGTCGGAGACCTGAGCAGACAGATTAAACCAGGGGTGTTTTCAATGGTGTGCGACTTTAATCATAGAACAAGATTTCAAATACAGTACTTTACTACCCTGGAGTTAAGAATCAAACAAAACAAAAACAGACCTCAACTTACAACCTAACCTAGAACTTAATTACGTCCTTCTATGCTGTGAGCATGACTGGGGTTTAGTGTTCCATTAATAAAAAAAGTGGTAGTCTCAACTCAGGTCAGTTAGTAATGCAATGACGTCCTTCCAGTGTGTAACCAGAGACTTGTACTTGGATGTTCCATGATTGGCCATTTAACCTGGAAAATGGAGGCTCGAATTTTTTGTTCAAGAAATTACAATCCACCAGTTATCAACCAATCGATTTACCTAAGGATATGATGATGGTATAAGCCAGATTCTGCAAAATAAAAGTTGAATTGTTGTAACCAAATGTTTATGAGAGACAAAGTTTTGTTTTTGTTTTAAACAGTTGTGGGACACCGGCTTACACCATCTCAAAGAAGCCAACATCTATTGTTGGATCTTCAGCAACTTACATATAAATGATTTGACCTGTAATATGAACTGAGTGTTGAGCCTCTTTCTGTCCTGCACATGACCAGCAAACTGACATGCTGCAACTTCATACCAACACCCTAAAGAGTAGCAGCTATAACAGAATTTTGAAGTTCAAGTACAAAGATGAACTCAACCATGTTGTTGTTGCTATAATGAATTCACAGAGCAAAATATACAGACTAAAGAAGCCAAAAAGAATGTACTCACACTTGGGAAAAAAAAACTCAGGGAAAGAGGAGATATTGGCTATGGGGTTTCCATTTCTAGTAAGCTTTTTGATCACACTGACATAGATCATTCATAAGACAAATTCATGGGTTAATGGGCTCCACATCTACTGTGACTAACAACAGGCTTCCAACAAGAATGCATCAAGAATGGCCATCACTTTGGAACCATGTTCTGTAGCAAGCACTCAACCTCCCTTATCCAGGACGGTGCCACGCCATCTGGAGAACTGAGTAGCAATGCCTTGCTTCTCTTTCAGGATCATCAAGTTTGTATACAAGAGCAGGCCAGAGAGCATCCTTGTCACTGTTAGAGCTATGCTATAATTTAATTCTGGTGTGGCTCATTCTCAGCATCCACCCAGTACAGCCCCCTTCTCTGTGCGGGTGGGGACTGAATGCCAGCCCGAGGTGCTAAATCTCAGTTCTACTGAGGACAGGAACGAAAATACCAAGCTAAATTTCACTCGAAACAATTATCTGCACACTGAATCATTCTTCTCTTCTCGTATCTCTGTTGCCCTCCTGACTACCTCTTTGTAATAACACTGCAGTGCTACTCACAAAAGACAAAAGTGAGTGTTCTTAGCTAAATATAACTTAACTGATAGCGTTGAAATTAATTAACGCTGAATTTTAATCATGCAGCAAATGTGAAGTGTCAAACGTGAAAGGGTAGTTGGTAAAGGTCAAGGGACATATGTCAAAGTTTTGTCAAGTGAAAGCTATCGGCAGTTGATTGAATTTCTTCCACAGAAGGAGCTTAAGGGATCACACTTTCCCTTCTCTCCAGGGTTGCTGTCTGCGTGTAAGTGTAAGGTTTTCTGTTTGAGATTCCAACCTGATAAATACAATTCTTTTGTATCAGAAAACACTTAACTTTAAGCAAAACATAATTTTGTCTTATCATTGGCAAAAGAAGCTAACTGCCATTTCTCCTTAACGAATTTTAAACTACATTTTTTAGGTGAATTTTTTTATTTTAACCTCAATTTAAACATCCAGGCCCTTCCTTAATCACATATTATTAAGTCATTCCAATATAAGGTCAAATCTTTCCCTAGAACTCTCCGTGAGCTTTGTCTTCTGACAATTTAGATTTTACTGTTTTTCTCCCATTTTTTTAACTGGTTTTATTCTTTCTAAAATTTTTTATGGTTTGGTAGTGCCTCAAAATTTCATTTCTTCTTAATATTTCAAAAGCCTATTCTTGACAAGAATAGAATTTTTAGATAGTGCACTAACCTCTTTAGCAAAGTATCAGGCCTATTTAAAATAAGGACTCTCTTTCTTTCTCAAGGGTGTTAGAGAGTGACAGCCTAATGATAGTCAAATGGTAATGTATTAATGATGGTGGAGGGTAAATGTATACCTTAGAGTGAGGTGGGAAATAAAAGTTAAAGGAAAGTAAGTCTTTTTATAAAGTCCTACAAAAGAAGAAGAAGAAGTCTGTAATATAGCACTAGAAAAAAAAAAAAAAAACAACAAAGTGTAAAATTTACAAACTGATACAGCTGGCCCTGTTAGCACAGGCCTATAATCCAAGCTACATGGGATACTGAGGCAGGAGAAATGCAAATTCAAGGACTGCCTGGGCTACTCATTATGTCAAAGTCCAGCCTGGACAACTTAGTAAGTCCCTGACTGAATTTTTTTAAGAAAGTTAAAAGAGAGTTTGAGATGTAGCTCAATGGTAATGTACTTGCTTAGCATGTGCAAGAGCCTGAATTCAATTCCCAGTGACACACACACACACACACACACACACACCACATATGAGAGAGAGAGAGAGAGAGAGAGAGAGAGAGAGAGAGACTGAGATTGTCTATCCAGTGCAAAACTTTTACAAAAAGCAAGAAATCTGGTTCAGAGATTTATTTTCTTTACACACATCAAAACCGAGGTAATATTATCAATGGTATTATCAAGGATGCCCAAAAGAGAATGGATCTGTCTATTCACTGTGAATCTGCAGTCGACCTATTAACTTAGTTCCACAAACTCCACAGAACACTGATATGTGAGGCACAAAGGAGAGTTAAGAAGCAAAGGGATGAATGCATTTGTGTTACAAGTGTCTGCAATTATATAAGAGGGTAGGGACAAGAGACTTGAGCCAATTTAGAACACAATTTAAGGTCCATAAAAAGAAGCAAGATCCAATGAGGAGCAAATATTTAGCTCTGCCTATTTTAGAGCAAAGTTAAATGACTAAGTCAAGGTGTTCCTTGAAGGTCATACAACAAAGATAGCATTGAAATTAAATCTTAAGGTTAGTAACTGCAACAATCAATGTAGTAATAACAGCTACTGTACAATAAAACTCCTTAACAACCAGGCACTTATTAGGAGGCGAATAATTATTTTACTTGGTCTCTAATTAACAAGACCAGGCAGGATATAATATCTTTTTCCATTGTTAGGGTAACGAAATCTCAAAGAGGTTAAGTACTGACCCATGATTTCACAAGTAGGAGGTAGCTACACTTGGACTGTATTCAGACGTGTCTGATTATAGGCACTTAGCTGGTTCCTACTGAGTTGGACACTCAGTGAAAGAAAATGAATGAATACACATAATCTGGTTTACTCTTAAAATTAGCTATCCAATGTGGTTAATTCTGTAAAATAAGTGAGTCAATTGAGTTGGGGAAAAGAAACCAGGATTGCTTGGCCCCAGGAGGCCTACTTGCTCAACCAAAACTGTTCCCTACCAGACAGCCAAGTATAGTCTGGCATGACAACTCCAAAGCTGTACAGAAAGAAGGATCTGGGTCCAAACTAGTTCAGGGTCTGAAGAGGACAGATCCAGCTGGTGATCCTGGGTGGGGCACTTTAGTAAGGTGACGCTTAGTATCCACAGTATCCTTATCAGTACAAAAGTTAGTGGTTTCCTTAGGGAGTCAGTAAGGATTAAGTGAGAGGCTGAGTGAAGGCTCATAGAAATTGGCAATTTTTCCACCACCATCAACAGACTCCACCAAGACCTAGCTATGTGGATGTGGGACATATTAATATATCTGTACAATAAACATATGTTAAATTTATTATCAGGTATGGCTAATAATAACAGATATAATTACTAACATATCAGATATTCTAAAATGCTGAGGAAAACCTAGGTCACAGACCAAGTAAGGTCCTCACCTGCAAGAGCTTAAGCCCTGCATGGGAAACTCAACTTGTACTTACTGGTCTGTTACTGTTACATAATAATATCTGTTTGACAATATGCCATATGTCCAGAGCCATGAACAAGTATGTACCACTGTCTAATAGATGCTTAATAAATACTTATTGAATTTCAAAATTCATGTTAAATTGACTGAGTAAACAGAAGGTGTCTCCTTTTGGTTTGATTATTTGATTAGGCAGGAGAAAGTATGTTGTTTTAATATTTTGTGAAAACCCCAGATTTTACCAAACACAAATTATCTTATGGCTTTCCACAGTATGTTCATTTTTAGGAACTTAATTATGAAGATCTAGTATTGATTCTTGTGCCTTCAGTTTGCTGAAGCAGCTTCCAGCTGATCTTAAACTGCAGTGAATACAAACATGGAAAGGCAATCCAGAGAGAACACTGACACCTGAGACTCCTTGCAGGGACCTGTGATCTGCGGATCCATAGATTTGAGGGAGAGACCCACTTAAAATGTCCACTATTCCTACCAAATAAGAGCATAATTAGCACTCCTTCATTAGAGAAATTCAGAAAACACTTCCAAACTCTGCAGTAGTATCTCACAAAAAGCATTAGAAGTGATGTGATTTATTATTCAAGTTAAATATTCCTGATATGAAACCTGGAGACAGAAGAACTTCACATTTGAGATTTATTTCCTGATGCTGGGATATTTGCATATACATGATAAAATGTCTGAGAGAGGGTACCCAAAGCATGAACCTTACTTATATTTCATATACACCTTATACACTAGCCTGGTGCTACTACTATGGGATGTTTTGTATTGGGTCTTTTTTTCCCTCTGATTCAGACCATAAAATAATATGGAATTTTCCATGTATGGGATAAAAGAACTCACAAAATTACAACTTCAGATCATTTTGGATTTCCAATGTTCAGATTAGGCTAAATCAACCTATAGCATCAATTTTTTCCTTAGTGTAATAGGAGAGTACCTTTGCAGAAGTGAAGGCAAGCTTATAATCAATGGAGTCAACAGGATAGTTCAATTGTTTCTAAGAACTACTCAGAGAAAACACAAAAATAACAGGAATTAATGAAACAAATGGTTAGGTGAGTTTCCAGCTATACCTAGATAGCCAAAATCATAGAGAAGGCAGATGCTTTTAGCTTCCTTAGTTTTTTAAAATATATTTTTATTGTTATTGAACTTTTTCATACATCACAACTTCCTTAGATTTTAAAAAAATTTTTTTTTATTTATTTCTGTATGTCGGTATGAATGTACTGTCTGCATGCAGGTGTGTTGCACCCGTGTCGTGCATGCCACGGAGGTCAGAAGAGGGCGTACATTCCCCTGGAACTGGAGTTCTCCTGGAATTGGAGTTTCAGCCGGTTTCTCAGCCGCCGTGTGGGTGCTGGGGGATCGAACCCGGGTCCTCTGTAAGAGCGGTCGGCACTCTTAACCGCTAGGCCATCTCTCCAGCCCCAACTTCCTTAGATTTTAAAGTAATTTCTATAACTAAACTTCTTTGAGCTAATGAGCATAAGCCTTTTTTGCTCCTTAATTTAAAAAACACAGTTGCTAACCATGCAAAGAGGGGTTATGATACACAGGGACAGTTCAGTGACCATTAACAAGATGAGCACACACACTCAACACCCAGTTTGAAAAAGTAATATTTTTTTCACATAAATTTATTTTTATTTTTTTACAAATCTAGATCCGTGTTCCCGCCCATTGCCCCACCCCGCCAGAGCTCATGCATTCTGCCAAACGTGCTTTTCATCTCTTAGTCTTTCTCAATATTTCCATAGAGGAAGTTGACTGTTTTGAGCAGAAAGTTCACTGTTTCACGTCAGTTCTTTGATGCAGTACTTTCTGTTGTTGCTTGTTGTTGTTGTTGTTGTTGTTGTTCCAATATGCATTATGCCAACTGCTTTGGACAAAAGCTCAGGGGGGCCCTACACAAGAAAAACTTACAACTGGATATTGGCCAATACATCCACAGTGAGGGATACCATTCGTCGTTTGTTTTCTGGGACTGGTTAACTTCACTGCATGATGTTTCTAGCTCCAGCCATTTTCTGCAAAGCTCATTGATGTCGTCTTCTTACTGCTGCATAGAACTCCATTGTGTAAGATATACCACACTTTTCTCTACCACTCATCAGTTGAGGGGCATTTGGGTTGGTTCCACGTCCTTGCTATTGTGAAGAGGCTGAAATAAACATGCTGTGCATGTATCTCTGGGGTGGCGTAAGTCTTGAGGGTACATGCCCAGAGTGTATGCTGGTCAGATGCAGTGGCCAGTTCATTCCAAGTCTTCCAAGGGTTCTCCACACTGTTTTCCATAGTGACATGTACGAGTTTTACATCTCCACCAGCAGTGGATGAGTGTTCCCCTTTCCCCACAACCTTCCAGCACTTGTATCATTGTTTTCTTGATCCTAGCCAGTCTTACTGAGTAAGATGATATCTTAAAAGTGGTTTTGATTTGCATATTCCTAATGATAGTCATGTGAACACTTTTGAGGTGTTTCTTCAGACATTTCTAATTCCTCATTTGTGAAGTCTCTGTTCAGTCTTTGCCCATCTTGAGTGGGTCATTTGTTTTCTTTTTTCTTTGTTTTTTGAGTTAGTATATATTCTGGAAATCAATGCTTTGTCAGATGTATCTGCAGTGAAGGTTTCCTCCCACTCTGTGGGATTTCTCTCACTTCTTGATGTTTCTTTGATGTACAGAAGCTTTGATTTTAATGAGTTCCATTTGTCATTGTCGACCTTACTTCTTGCGCAGCTGCTGCTTTAGGAGTCTTTTCCTATGCCTATGTCTTGTAGTCTGCTGCCACACTTTTTCTTCTATCACCTTCAGAATTGGGTTTCACGTTGAGGTCTTTAATCCTCTGGAGTTCTCTTTTGTACGGGCAAGAGTAGGGGTTTAATTTCATCTTCACAAGTGGTGATCCAGCTTTGCCAACACCACTTGCTGAAGATGCTGTCTTTTCTCCATTGTTGCTTCTGCCCTCTTGTCAAATATAAGATTATTGAAATTGTATGTGCTCAGATTTGGATCTTTAGTTTTGGTCCATTGATCAAAGGTCTGTTTTTTCCAGTGACCAGGATTTTTTATGACTATAGCCTGTAGTATGTTTTGAAGTCTGGTATAGAGATCCCCCTGTGTAGCTCTTTTCACTCGGTTGTTTTGGCTATTCTGGGGTCTTTTGTTTTCAAATGAATTTAAGAACGTTTGTTTCCCAAGCCTGTGAAGAAAACTCTTGGGGATTTGATTGGGATTGTGTTAATCTAACAAGAGTTTCAGTAAATGGATTCTTTACAATGTTAATTTCCCAATCCATGAGCATGGAGGTTTTCCATTCTTCTGATGTCTTCTTCAATTTCTTCTTTAATGGTTTAAACTTTTTGTTTTATAGGTCTTGGTGTCTTGGTTAGGTTTGTTCCTAGTATTTTATGTTTTGAGGCTTTGTGAGTGGGAAGGTCTCTTTGAATTCTTTCTCCAGTTGCATGTTGTTGGTGTAAAGAAAGACATTGTTTTTTTAAGGTTAATTTTGATCCTGCCACTTTGCTGAAGCTGTTATCATTTCTATGAGTTTTCTGGTGGATTTTTTTAGCATCCCTTAGTAAATCAATCATCAGCAAATAGGGATAGTTTGACTTCTCCTTTTCCAATTAGTACTCCTTTAATATCCTTTTCTTGACTTATTGCCTAGCAAGTGTTTCAAGCACTATATGAAAGAGGATTGTGACAGGAGCAGCCCTGCCAAGTTTCCTACCTTATAAAGGGAATATGTCTGTTCATTCCCCATTTAGGATGAATTGGGCTGGGTTCCTGTATATGGCTTTGATTACATTGAGGAATAGCCCCATCCAATTCCATCCTCTAGACGTTAAGATGAAGGATGATGGAATTTTGTCAAAGGCTTTTTCATCTCAATTGAGTGATGGTTGTGGTTTTGTGTCTTTGATTCTTGTTTATGGTTTGATGATGTTTATTGATTTTCATATGTTGAATCATCCCTGCATCTCTTGGTATGAATCCAACTTGGTCTGATGGATATTCTTCTTGATGTGGGTCTGTATGCGATTTGCCAGTATCCTGTTTAGAATTTTGGCACTGTTGTTCAATGAGGGAGATGGGTCATAATTCTCCTTTTTTTTTGTTGAGTTTGCCTGTTTTGGTAATAGATTGATGCTGGCTTCATAGAAGGATTTGGGAATTCCCTCTGATTGTATATTTCTAAACAGTTTCAGTAATAATGGTTGTAGGTCTTTTTTTTGAACATTTTATAGAATCTTGCTGTGAAACCGTCGGGGCCTGGGCTTTTTTTAAGTGGGATGCGTTCTTACTACATCCTCTATTTCTTATATGTTATGGTTCTGTTTAAAGCTGCTGATCTCTTCTTGGTGGCTTGGTGATTCCCAGGATTTCAGATATTCACATTTCTTCTATGGTTTTCAAACTTGAGTAGAATATAGGTTCTTGTAATATTCCCATTAATTTGTTCTGGATCTTTCTTGTCTGTTTTGATATTTCCCCTTTCATCATGGATTGTATTGATTTGAGTTGTTCCTTCTTTCTTTTGGTTAACTGGGCTAGAGGTCTGTCTATCTTGTTTATTCTTTCAAAGAACCAAACTTTGGCTTCATGATTTTTTGTATTGTTTTCTTTGTTTTATTTCAATTGATGTTCTGCTCTGATTTTTGTTTTGTATTTCTTCCTGTCTTTTCATTAGGGTTCATCTGTTTGTTGCCTTCAAGTTTTTAGTGTAGTGTTAGATCATTCACTTGTGCTCTTTCTGTTTTTCTAATTGTAGGCACCCAGGTATAAACTTCCTCTTAGGACTGGCTTTTAAGGTTATCCACAGATGTTGTTGTTGTATTGTCATTGTCATTCAGTTCCAGGAATGTTTTTATTTCTTTCTTTTATCTCTTTCTTGACCCATCATTATTCAGAGGTGTTGTTTAACTCCATGTGTTCTTGTAGGCAGGAGGGCTTGTCCTGGTGTTGATGTTGAGCTTTATTGCACTCTGGTCTGACAGAATGCATGAAATTATTTCAATCTTTTTGTATTTGTGAGGCTTCTTCTGTGTCCCAGTATGTGGTCTATTTTGGAGGATGTTCTGTTGGGTGCTGAGTAAAGTGTATTCTCTGGTTAGGATGGACTGTCTGTAGAGGCTATGAGGTCCATTTGGCTGTATCTATCGTTCAGTTCAGATGTCTCTCTGTTTATTCTTGTTCTGTGACCTATCCAAGGACTCAGTGGAGTATTGAAATCGCCCACTATGAGTGTACTTGGGTTAGTCTGTGACTTGTGGTCCTGGTATTGTCTTTATAAGTTTGGTGCACCCAGAATTTGGGGGCATATATATTCATAATTGTGAATCTTCTTGGTGAATTGTTCCTTTGATAAATGTAATGGCCTTCTTTTGTCTCTTCTGATTTCTTACTTTGAAGTCTATTTTTCGATATTAAAATAACAACACCTGCTTTCTTTTTATGTACTTTGCTTGGAATATTTTTCCATCCCTTCACTTAAGGTGGTCCTTTCCTTGAGGGTAAGATGTGTTTCTTGTAGACAGATATCAATGGATTCTGTTTCCTAATTCAGTTCCCAGTCTATGTCTTTTGATTGAGGAATTTAGTCCATTAATATTTAAGGTTATGATGGTAGGTTTGTGTTGCTTCCTTTTGCCTTATTATCCATCTGCCATTTTGATTTAGGTTTCTACTACTGCAGTTATGCTTTATTGATTTCTCTTCTAGGTGCCTGGGTTGGTTGCTCCTTTCTTCTGTTCTTTGAATTGCTTCAAGTATTCTCTGAAGGGTTGGTTTTCTGGACATGTATTCTTTCAAGTTGTTTAGTCATGGAGATTTTCTCTCTCCTTCAACTATAATTGACATTTTTGCTGGGTATGTAACCTGGGTTGGCATTCTATTGTCCCTTAACACGGGAATGCTTTGCTCCAGGTTCTTCTTGCTTTCATAGTTTGCATTGGGAAGTCAGTTGTAATCTGATAGGTTTCCCTTATAGGTACCTTGTTGTTTTTCTTTGGCTTTAGGATTTGTCTTTGTTTTGGGTGTCTAACATTTTAACTATATATGTGTGTGGGAATTCTTTTCTGATCTTGTCCGTTTGGAGTTCTATGTGCTTCTTGTATTGGTATTGGTTGTCCTTTTTTAGTTTGGGGAAGTTTTCATCTATTATTCTGTTGAAGATCTGATCAATACCATTCTCTTGGGATTCTTCTCCTTCCTCTCTTCCTATAATGTGGAGGTTTGATCATTTTCATAGTGTCCCACAGCTCCTGGTTGTTCCATTTTGTGTATTTTTAATTTTTCATAATCTTTCCTTGAGGTTTTTAGTTGTTCTGTGTTATCTTCAGGTCTGATATTCTTTTCTGCTTCCTCCATTCTGCTTCTGAGGCTTTTTCCATCCTTTTCCTCTTGAACGGATGAGAGTTTGATTTCTTTCTACTTTCCTCTTCTGATTTCTTTAGTATTTCTACTTCTTTTTGGAGCTTTCGATCTCTTTTTGTAGCTCTTTGGTTCGCTCGGTTGGTTTCTTTATCTTTTTCAGCATGGGATCTTTCAGTGTTTCTACTTCCTTCTGGAGCTTGTCATTCTCTCTCTAGTCTTCTTGGTTCCTCATTCTCTTTTCTTCGTTCTTTATTTGTTCTTTATGATTTTGTAGTTCTTTAAATATGTTCCCAATTGTGTTTCTGATATCTCGTGTCCTGGGGCATCCCCAGAGGGATCCCACTGCAGGAGTCTTCCATAGGCTTGGTAAAGCTTGGCACGGGGCTATCCTGCCCTTATTCCAGAGTTGTCTCTTCTTCGTGATCCTGGCATAGGCTTCTTCCTTCGTCCTGTATTCCAATCCAATGTGAGTCCTAAATGCCTCTTCACTGTGTTAAAGGCTGCTTTGCTGCCTCCTCAGATGGCCTTCGTAATCCCAGTTGGGGGGGTGGGGGGGTGGGGGTACCTTCTGCTGGGCTCAGCGAAATCTCAAGATCTCAAGAGTCACACAAGCCTACCTTTAATACTGGCTGGGAGTATAACTCCGCCCCCCACAGCCACAAAACCAACAATCAAAGACTGCATCTTAATCCCAGCTGGGAAGATAACTCTGCCCCCCAGCCACAAATGCAATCAAGCCAAAGACAGCTGGATAAAAGGTCAACAATCAGCTCTGCTGAGGCACCCGTCCTACTGTCTCCACTCTTCCTTCCACTGGGCTCAGGAGATCTCAGATCGAGAAAGTAATATTTTCAAAAGGCTTGGTTCTAATTATCTTATGACACAGATTAAACCCAAGGCAATCACTCTATTGACTCTTACTATCTTCTTTATTTATACTTGTACCGCATATGTGTATATTCCCAACAATTAAGTACTTAATTTTTCCCACTTACAATTTTTATCTCAATGAAATCAGATGCATGTATTCTCTAACTTGCTTTTTCTCTAATTGTTATTTCTGAAATGCATCTGTTTTGAAACATAGGTATGGGATAATCTACCATCAATACACCCTAATTTGTCTTTTTATCTTTGTAACATTATATAAAAATGTGTTTACTGGAGTGTTTGCCACACACACACACACACCACACACACATAATATATATATATATATATATATATATATTATATATATATATATAGCCTTTGTTTTTGATCACATTTGCTTCCCGTTGCTCTCTCATCTCCCTTACACTCTGTTGAGTATCTTCTTTTTGCCAGGAAGCCCCCCCTCCTTAGAATATTGTGTCTACTTTTTATTTTTCATTTTTGATATCCCAACAAATTTGTGTAGAGTTGTCTTCAGACAAGATCTGCACAACGTTGGACATGCCAGCATCTTCTCATGCAGGAAGAGATAGCAGACCAGGCCTGCCTGCCCCTGAGGATGTATGGGAGTTAGCTGTTGCTATGGAAGGGAGAGGTATTTTCTTCAGTGGTGCACTCACTGGCAAGGTGCCCACTCTCCTGTAAATATCCCATAATTTTTATATCTACTCTGGTGTCATCTGCACTTATTTTTCTATGACAAACAATGCCCCCTTTAAGCAACTTCATGGAACAGTTTCTCAAGGGCATAACCTAAAGCTAGAATTTCTAACAAATTTCTAACAAATAAGGTGTATGTATCTTCAACTTGTTAGGTAATGACAAATTATGTTTTAAACAGTATACCATACATTCTTGCTTGTAGGAAGTGTTATTTTTGTTTGCTTTACATTCTCAGCACAACTTGTTACCACAGGCTGTTTAGGTTCCACTAATGGATCCTATCAAAGCTTTAACTTGCAATTCCTTGGTTATCTATAAGATTGGCTATATTTCCAATGCTTAATAAACATTTAAATTTCCTCTATACTTAAATACTTATTCAAAGCACTTGTATCTTTTCCTGTTGCCTTAATTGCATCTTTAATGTTGGGTGTTCAAAGTTCTCCCCATACTCTGGATAAGACTCCTTTACTGTACCATGCGAGTGGTGGAGCTGAGCACATGGCTTTATTTCTCTCCCTTTATAACATGTTTTGGCAAACAAAATTTGTAACTGAAATACTCTCAACTCACCAACCCTTTTAAATATGTTATTCAGTTTTACAACATATTTTAAAAATCCTTCCCTAGTCCTAGAGGGCAAAGATATCCTCTTACACTTTCTTACCAATGTTTAAAAATTGATCAACTCCGTGATGACACGTGTCAGCAAGTTAGTGGTGGAGAGAATGGGTTCACATTGAACAGTACATGCAGCTGTGTGTGGTGTTACCATGCTTTTAATCCCAGCACTTGAAAGGCTGAGGCAAGAAGACAGAAAGGGGCCTGCCTGAGAGGAAGACATAGCAAGACCTCAAACAGACAAAAACCAAACTGAGAGAAAAAAGAAAAAAGAAGAAACCTAAAGGAAAAGAGCTAAGTCCAACATCACACCTAGAATGAAAGACTGAATGTGTTTGCTCTAATATCAAGAAGAAGGGAACGTTATCTGCAATTACTACCTTTATTTAGAAACTTAATAGAACTTGTAGCCACTACAATAAATCAAGTTAGAAACATTAAAACATATTGATTGGAAAGGAAGAAATAAATGGATACATAGCTAAAAATAGCTAATAAATGGACATAATGAGATGAAGCAAAAAGCAAGGGAAGAAACCTTTGAAGGAAAAATTATACATAGCATAGAAAGATCACATAAAAAATCCATGTTAGCTGCAGTGTGGGTGCTGGGAACCAAACCTGGGTCCTCTGAAAGAGTATCCAGTGGTCTTAACCAGTGAGCCATCTCTCTAGCCCTGGTGTGCTTGTTTTATATCCCAAGACCTTGTAGAACTGTTTTTTTAGTGTTAAGAGTTAGTTTTGTAAATTCCATGGGATTTTTAAAAAAGTGTTTAAAAAAACCCCACAAAACACAGAGTACCAAGATCAGTCACATTTCAGTATACTTACAATAAGCATCTAGAAGCCAGAATTTTTAAAATACCATTAGCAACCACTCCAAAGAAAATTAAACACTGCAATTTAATATAAGAAAACACAGAGTCTGCCAGCTGGAAACTCAAAGGTGCTGATAGAGTAAATCAAAGATGATTTTAACAAATAGAAAAACAAACTATGTTAATGTCCCAGGAGACTCAATATATTAAAGATCTGTTATCCCAAAATGTACAGGTTTAATACAATTTTTATGAAAACCCACTGAAGTTTCTGAGTTTACAGAAAATCTTTTTTGTAAAAAAAAATTCGTATAAAAATACTAGGCTCAAATTAGGTTTAACCATTTTGGTTTTTTTTTTTTAATTTTTTTTTAAATTTCTGTATGTGTATGAATGTACTGTCTACATGCAGGTGTGTGCACCCATGTCGTGCAATGCCGCGGAGGTCAGAAGAGGGTGTCGGATTCCCCTGGAACTGGAGTTCTCCTGGAATTGGAGTTTCAGATTGGTTCTTGGCCGCCATGTGCGTGCTGGGGATCGAACCCGGGTCCTCTGTAAGAGCGGTTGGCGCTCTTAACCGCTAGGCTATCTCTCCAGCCCCAGGTTTAACCATTTTGAAAATAAGAATAAAGTGAGGCATAATCTACCTGATATTAAGATACACCGTACTGTGTTAAACGAGGTAGCTGCAAAGAGAATATGGTATTGGCAAAGAAATCAACACATGAATAAGGATAACAGAGCAGAGAACTCACAAACAGATCCATACAAACTTATCCCAAATAATTTTTGGCAAAGGAATAAAGCAACTGGAGAAATGATAACCTTTTCAACACTGGAGTTGGAACTATCGGCAAAAGAAAAAACAAGAAGAAAAATAAAAATCCCTCGACCGAAATCTCGTTCTGGATGGCTCATGGATTTCAATGTAAAAATATGAAAACTATACAGCTTGAAAGAAACAGGCAGTCTTTGAGATTACTCTGCAAAACAAAGCTATATACATGGAAAATATTTATAAATAATGTGTGACAAAGGCTAATATGAAGCATGACATAATATATGTATATTTATGATATATAAAATATGTATAAAGAACTCATTATAATAAACAATTCACAGTCTAACAAGAAAATAGGCTGAAGTCATAAACAGGCACTTCACCAGAGTTTACAATAGATGGGAAAGAGAGCACAGGACAAGATATATTCAGTGTCATTACCCATAAAGGAGGTACAAATTAAAGTGACAAGGTAATGTCATGACTATGACACACTGAACAGGACAGTTAAAATTTTAAACAATGACATCAAAAGCAAAAAAGGGGACTCTGGATCACTCAGACATTCCTGGAGAAGATGCAAGGCAGCTCACCTGCTCTAGAAAATGATTGGGCAGTTTCTTTCTTTTCTTTTTTTTTTTTTTTAAAGTAAACCTGGGGCTAGCTCAGCAGTTAAGAGGGCCAACTGTTCTTTCAGAGGACCTGGGTTCGATTCTCAGAACCCACATGGCTGTTAACAATCATCCATAACTCTAGTTCCAGGGGATCTGACACCTTCTAACCTCCTCGGGCATTGGTTGCATGGCATGGATACACTTAAAACGTGCAGGCAATACATTCATAGACATAAAAATAAATAAAACATATAAAAAAGTAAACCTGCCACTGTACAGAGCCTACTAATTGCAGTCCTGAACACTTAAGTCAAATACATGAAAAGTTATGTTTATACACAACCCTATAAGACCGATACAAAACATGAATATTCGTAGGAGCTTTATTTGTGACAGTCTAAAATAGGAAACACACAGATGTCTTTGGTAAATCATTAAGCAATCTGTGGTACATCCATGTCATGGAATATTCCTTAGCAGTAAAAAGGAGCAAACAGGCTGGAGAAATGGCTCAGCAGTTAAGAATGCATACTGTTCTTGCAGGGGACCCTAATTCAATTCCTTGAACCCAAGTTGGGTGGTTCACAACCACTTGTAACTCCAGCTCCAGAAGTTCTGATACCTCTGGTCTCTGTGGGCACTGGCACACCTGTGCACATACCCATACACCTAGACATAATTAAAAACAATAATATACACTTGGGAGGCAGAGGCAGGCAGATCTCTGTGAGTTCAAGGCCAGCCTGGTCTACAGCTCCAGGACAGCTGGGACAAAAGGGAGACCCTGTCTCAAAAAAAA
>VZQC01002773.1:1356596-1369540 GCA_009823505.1 Rhizomys pruinosus
TATATATATATATATATATATATATATATATATATACCAAAACCAAAACAATAAAATGATCCTTAAAATATTTAAAACAATCCTTAAAATTAAAAAAATTAACTATTATTTTTTCAGGCAACTAATAAATGAGTCTTGCTTCCTTAATCCAGTCTGGTAGTTTGTATGTTTTTACTGTTTATGGTATCACAAACAATTTACACTAAACCTGCAGGACTCCTGCTGGAGTTCTTCCAAGTGAAAACTTGATTTAAGGTAGTTACATGGTAAGGGTCCATTTCCATAGCATCCTTATTGACAAATGTTAGAAATGGAGAAGTTAGAAGAGAGATGAGAGTGGAGGGAGGGAGCTGCCGGTGGCCAGGAAAGACAATCTTTGGTGGTGAAAGTTCTTACTTCAGTCCCTCAGGGTTGACATCTCACTGTGATCTTACACAATAGTTTCACATGCTACTATCCCTGGAGATCAAGAGTGATGACTGTATTCTTTCTTCACAACTGCATGTGAATCTCCACTTACCATACAAGAAAAAGAGTTCTTTGATTTCAAGATTTTAATGTTCTCATTTAGGTTTGGATAAACCTGGAATTACATTTTGTACATGATGTGAGAGGGATTCAAATTTCCTTTCCCTCAAGATGGTTTCTGAGCAGACTTCTCTTTCTATGAATCTGCAGCACCAACTCTATGCCAGGCCTGTCCATGATGGGTGTGTTTCTGACTCTTTATTTTGGTGCATGGGTCTATGTCTCCACTTCCACAGTGATTGAACTGGGGTCTTAAAATGAGTTTCAGTGTTACCTTTGGCAAGATCTCTGACCCAAGCCTTCCTTATCCTCTGTCCTTAGGGGTTCTTGGCCCTTAAACCTTCTCTGTAAATTTTAACGTTAGTCTGTTACAGTCCAGGAAAACCCTGTTGGGCAGAAAAATATGCTTACAATATTATTTTACTACTCATTAAACATTTACTTTAGTAACTTCCATTTAAGTCATTCTTAATATTATATAAAGTGTCAGAATTTTTCATAAAATCCCTTGTATATTTTTCCATTACATTTATGCCTGGGATGTACATTGCAGCTGCTCAGGTACAATTATATATATATATATATATATATATATATATATATATATATATATATATATAGAGAGAGAGAGAGAGAGAGAGAGAGAGAGAGAGTCTGATTTGTGTCCTAAATGTCCTTCAGTATGGGTCTATCCACTGGAGCCTGGTTAACCTACCAATAGTCACATCTGTGTGAGAGACTGTCTTTTCCCCTCCCAGCATCCATCAATTGACAAAGGTTCCTTAGGTTTGGCAGGGATTTTTTTTTATCCACTTCCACGTGTCTGTGCTGGGATTTTGTCTGGTTTGAACTTGCATGGGATTTGTGCATGCTGTCACCACTGCTGTGAGTTCATATGAGTAACCATGCAGCTATCTGAGAAACTCTATTTACTTGTGGTCATCTATCACCTCTGGCTCTGACAATCTTTCCACCTCCTCTGTCACAATGATCTTTGAGTCTTAGGGAGGCAGAAGTTTGAAATGGGTATCCTATTCAGGGTCAAGCACACTATAGCTTCTTTTCCCTGTACATTGGCCAGTTGTGGGTTTCTGTGTTAATCAGCATCTGCTGCATAAGGAAGCTTCTCTGCTGAGAGTTGAAAGATACATTTATCTTTATCTTATGTTAGAGTAACTCCTCTTTTTATCCTAAAAGTTTTGAGAGCATTATTGTTGAAAGTAATTTCTTTTAAAATTATTTATTTATTATTATTATTTTATTTTGGTCTTTTCAAGGCAGGGTCTCTCTTTAGTCTCAGCTGGCCTGGAGCTCACTATGTAGACCAGGCTGGCCTTGATCTGCCTGCCTCTGCTTCTTGAATGCTGGGATTAAAGGTGTGCGCCACCAGACCTAGCCTATTTTCATTTTATGTATATGAGTGTACTGCCTAAATACACCTGTGACATGCAATGCCCATTGTAGGCCAGAAGAGGGAATTGGATTCCCATGGAACTGGAATTACAGATGGTTGTTAGCCACATGTGGGTGCTGGGAACTGAACCTGGGTCCTCTGCAAGAGAAGCCAGTGTTCTTAACTGCTAAACCATCTCTCCAGCCCCCAAATTAATTTCTAAATCTTGATATTTTTAATCTGGCAAACATTCTTAATAATACATTAATATATTTTGTTGAGTTTTCTCTAAAATTAATAAAATTTTTTTCTGAAAAAACTAAGTTTTATTTTCTTCTCTAATATTATGATTTTATTTGGGGTCCTCATATTGTATAAATGGATAGGACAGCCACCGTACCAGTGAGCATAGTGTTAGTGGAAAATATATTTCCTTCCTAATGTTAAAGAAAATGTAAATCACATTTCACCATTGAATATATTTGTGCCAAATTATTATAGGGACACCTTATGAAATTAAGGAATCCTTTTCTAGTTTGATAAGAACTTATATCACAGCTGTTTACTTTAGCAAACACTTTTTATCCATCTATTAGAGAATCATAGAACTTCTCTAATATATTAACCTGAGGAATTAAACAATGTTCTAATATTTACACAAACATATTTCAAGAACAAGCTAATTTCGAGTTCTGTTTCATGTTTTGCTTAAATACTTACATATATTTTCAGTAATGACATCAACCTATACTCCTTTCTTGTTCTTGTTTTCCTAAATCAAGAGTAACTTTATTTCAGAAGGTGTTAGGTAATCCTTCACAAAAATTTTTTAATGTAATTTAAAATAAGTTTAAGTAACCCAATTTTATAGAATTTTAGCATTCCATAAAGTTTTCAAATGTATTGTCTTAAAATTTCTCATTACTTATCAATTTTTAAATCCTTCTGAATATCTAAATTTTTTATTTCAAGGCTTTGCACAGTAATGCATTTTGGGGACAGTAATAGGAATTGCATACAATGTGCTTTTGTTTCAAAGTCTGTAGTGTCTCATATTTCTAAAGCTACAGTAGCTTGATTTGGTTTGTATTTTGCTCGTAAATTATTTTGTGTCCATACAATCTCTGAACATTTTAAGCTTTAAGACATGTGTTTCCTGAAAACAAAATTTTCAAGTGTTTATACAATGGTATTTGTATTTTTCAAATGGAATATTTTATTGTTTTTGCATAGCTGGGGTTAGTAATGCTTTCATTCACTTCAATATTACATTTAGTGACTTTCCTGTACTACTATAAAAAGGTCTAATCTTCTCTTCCTTGAGATGGATTTTTCCTATTTTCTAGTTTGGAAGATGCAGTCTTTCTCATTTCATCATTCTTTTCCTCAAGAAAATTTAACTTGTACACTGTCTTACTTTTTCTTCATGTTTCTGAGACAAAATACTCTGACAAAGACAACTATAGGGAGAAAGAGTATATTTGGCTCATATTCCCTCATTGTGGGGAAGTGAACATAGGCTGAACCTGAAGCATCTAGTCACACTGCAACCGCAACTGGAGAGCACGGAGCATAAAATAATGCATCCATGCTGGTTACAGCTCCTTTTCTTCAGCCTTATAGGGCCAAGGATCCCCTGACCAGGGAATGGTGCCAAGCATAGTGGGTGATTATTCCAACCTCAGTTTACATAATCGAGATAATCCCCCACAGGCACTTCCACAACCCCTCTTTGGGTCTCCTTTCCAGGTAACTCTAGACTATACCGAGTTGAAAGTTAATTCTAGCTGTCACATATACTTATCAATATGGAAAACTGACTATATCATATCCAGGTATTCCCCACTAACCTACTGGACAGAGGTTCCCAAAAGTTCTTGATTATTAGTATTCTTGGGGTCATGACATTCTTTTCACAATATCCTTGGGCAAAAAGGAAAATTTTTAATTTTGTTAAGCAACTTTGTTTTGTTTATTAAGAAATTAACAAATTAATATGTGCTTACATCCTAATAACTTCATAATCACTTGGAAAAAAGCAATAGAAATTAGAACACAAAATACTCTCTCAAAAAAAGAAAGAACTCAGAAGACAAATAATGTTTTTATTTCCTTCCTAAATAACAATTGCTTTCTATTAGCATACGCTCACCTTAGGTACAAATACAATTTTTGAACATAATCAGATGCATCTATCATCATTTCTTATTTTATATTGGTTTCATTGATTTTATCTTGACTTTTTTTTCAAAGCAATATCCATCCAGGAATCTACCTTGGTAGGCAATGAAAGGTATGTGTGGGCCAGGGTAGCTCACTGGGAAGCATTTGATTAGAATGTGAGAAGTCTGGGCTTGATGCCAGCACAATACACAAATGCATAGACACAGACACAAAGCTAAGAAGTATGGTTCAGGGAGATCTCCCAAGACCACCTGAAGCATAGCTCTTTTCACAATAGCAAGGAGCTGGAACCAACCCAAATGCCCCTCAACTGACGAGTGGATAGAGAAAATGTGGTACATTTACACAATGGAGTTCTATGCAGCAGTAAAGAAAGATGACATGAGCTTTGTAGGAAAATGGCTGGAGCTAGAAGACATCATGCTGAATGAAGTAACACAATCCCAGAAAAACAAACGACGAATGGTATCCCTCATCTGTGGATGCTAGTGCCAATTACCTAGTTGTAAGTATTTCTTTGCATGGCCCCTTGAGCTTTTGTCCAAGCAGTTGGGAGTGATGCATATTGGAAACAACAACAACAACAACAGAAAGGACTGCATCAAAGAACTGACTGAAATGGTGAACTTCTGCTCAAAACAGTCAACATCCACATGGAGAATATCGAGAAAGATTGAGAAAGAGATGAAAAGCATGTCTGGCAGAATACATGAGCTCTGGTGGGGTGGGGTGGGGGCCTTTCCGGTTGGGAACCACGGGTCTAGATTTGATCCATTCTTGTACAACATTTAAAAACAAACCAACAAAAAAAAAAAAAAAGCCTGGTGGCACAGCCCTGAAATATCAGCTGTTTGGGAGGTTGAGATAGAAGAATCGAAGACAGCTTGAGCTACATAGTAAGTTCAAGGCTTTTCTGAGTAATTTAATGAGACCATATCTGAAATAAGAAATGGAAAATGGACCGAGGATACAGGATTAAGTCAGAATACTTACCCAGCATATATCAGTCTCTGGGTTGAAAATTCAACTTTTAGTACCACAAAAAGAGTGTGTATGTGTGTGTGTGTGTGTGTGTGTGTGTGTGTGTGTGTGTGTGTTCGAAGCAATTTGTAGAACAGGAAAATGAAATATAAATTAAATAAAATTTACATTTGTATTATCAAACAACAACAAAAAAAGAAGTATGGTTCAGTATGGAATGTGAACTAATTTGAGCTAACAGTCTGTGCTGCAGCCAACAGGTAGAAACTGTACTTCCCTAGAAACATCTTCCTAGAAGATGAAAGCATCCTGTGCTGCCCAGCATCCTCTGTGCATGCCATAGGTGCCAGAGTAGAAACTGTGAAAACCATAGTAACATGTTGTTGTGTTCAGTATTTTGGTTCTCCTTCTAATTCAAGAATTACATGATGAGCTTTAACTTACTACTTATTTAGCATAATTTTTGCTCAACACTTACTTTAATTTTTATTTTTTTTAAGTTGACACTGCATTAAATAAAGGAGGAAGAGACATAGAAGCTAAGAGAGCTGGGTGGTGACTCAGGACACAAAAACTGACCTGGTTGATTGTTATATTCAGCCTATATTCTCAGCATAGTTTCGTTTATTTGTCTACTTTTATGTGGTTGAATGTTTTGTGACCATGTATGTAAGGGCACCTATGTATGCAATATCCACAGAGGCCACAGGAGGGTGTCAGATCCCCTAGAACTTGAATTACAGATGGTTGTTAGCTGCCATATGGGTGCAGGGAACTGAACCTGGGTCCTCTGCAAAAGCAGCCAGTTCTCTTAACCACTGAGCTGTTCTCTTCATCCCCTAATTCTTTTTTTTTAATTAATTAATTTATTTATTCCTGTATTTGTATGAATGTACTGTCTGCATGTAGGTTTGTGCACCCGTATCATGCAATACCGCGGAGGTCAGAAGAGGGTGTTGGATTCCCCTGAAACTGGAATTCTCCTGGAATTGGAGTTTCGGACGGTTCTCGGCCTCCATGTGGATGCTGGGGATTGAACCTGGTCCTCTGTAAGAGCAGTCGGTGCTCTTAACCATTAGGCCATCTCTCCAGACCCAAGCCATTCAGTATTTTTTTTCCTTTTCATGCAGTATATTCTCCAGAGTCTCCTTAGGAATTTGTTCAGAATTGGTTGCATTCTTGAAGGTACTTCACTTTGCCCCTTTTCTGGAAGAGAGGTTGTACTGGCTACATGTAGCTGAGGTAGTGGGGGCTTGCTGTTGGCACACTGATGTTGTTCCATACTTTTCTGAAGTCCAGGGCGGCCATCAGAGACTCAAGAGAAAGTCTAACCTGCATTCATTTCTTTGCTGATTAAAAACATCTATGTTTTTTTAATAGTTTAACCACCATCAGCCTAGATCTTAGTTGATTTTCCTTTAATCAATTTGATTTACTTTATCTATTTAGTCTACACAATTTCCTACATCTGAATAATCTTGTCTTTCAAACCTCTGAAATTCCTAACCATGTTCAAATATTTCTCTCATTTTCCCTAGATCCTCCTTCAACTTCACACTAGACCAGCGGAGAGGTCCTCATTCCATATCCCACTGTGTCTCCTAGCTGTCTCTCTAATAAATTCATCGAAGTCCATGCCCCGGCTCACGGATTCTCTCCCCTGCTGTGTCTAATCCTCAGTTGAAGTTAGTCTCCTGTGTAGCTTCACCCTGAAGTCCTTTACACTCTCTTTTTCAAATGCTTAGGGGTGCCACAAAAATGGGACCACATAGGATTTAACTTTCTGCTTGGGCATTTTTGGGTCCCAGGTAGAAGAATTCCTGACCTATATGCAGAACAGTCAGTCTGGAGCAAAGCCATCTCATTGGAGATTTTCCATTTATAGCCTTCCTACAAGAGAAAAAGTAAAAAACAGTCCAAATTTCCTATGATTCCTCCTTCAGTTTACAGTGCAGGGGGCAGGGGTTGGGCGAGGAGAAATTTTAATTTGTTTTATTTTTGTTTTTTTTTTTTCTACTGAGAATCCTGACTTTTGCATGTGCAATTTTTAACTTGAATTAGCTACTTGACCTCCCACCTAGTGTGGGCTTCAGGGATTTTGTTCTGTATCCTTGGTTGAAGATTTATTGACTGACTGAATGACTGACTGACTGACTGACTGACTGACTGACTGACCTGACTGTGCTGCTGGGAATGGAGCTCAGAGCTTTGTGCAAGCATATACTCTAACCACTGAGTGACAATGACAGTCCTTGTCTCAGTGTCTTATGTCCCTCAAAGGACATAAGTTTTGTATTAGTAGATATAGCCAAAGCGGCTTCAGTGCCTGATCCTATGCATGCTTGTCTTCTAATTCTTCCTGTGTCTGCAGATTCTCTAATGTGATCCCTCATCCCATCAGACACAGAGGATTTCCAGATAATTCTGTGTTCTCTCTAAGCTATATTTCTGAGGCCTGATTTGATGCTTCAATCTTTCCCAAGATTAATTAGCCCAGGAAATAAGAAGAATAACAACTATTAAATAAAATAGGAAATACAATAGAACCCAGTGAAATATAAAGGTGATTTATGAACTTTAAAGTCAGGATATTAAAAGTCCAGACTTACAAACTTAATTCAATTCCTTTTAGCAGTGGGACCTTTAACTAAATTATCCCAGAACCAGTTGCTACAAACTATGGTGAAAGTTGAGAAACTCATCCTTGCCTGAAGCACTGCGGCCTGCAAAATTCTATAAGAGGAACCGTGCCAAGAGGTGGCCCACAGGTGATTGCCTATGCTGTGATCACTTCTCAAGAACCATAGAAGTCCTTCATTCTTTAGAATTCTCCAGTTGGCCAGTGGGAAAACTGAGTTTTATTCATTCTAAAAATAGGTCAGGAGGTTGTAAATGTATCATCTTTCTGACTGGATTTAGTCTTCTATCCCCCAGTGATTCTAGGCAGGGATTTGGGATTCTAGTCTGTGAGGTAAACGCCATCTACTTAAGAAAAATATAGCCCTTGGCCTTTTTCAGAAACCACTGAAGTAAAGACTTTTTTCACTAACATCTATCTGTTGATCAAGAAACCATTATTTTTAAGCAGATGGTTGCCAACCACGTGACTCTCCCAAAGACCCAAAGAACAAAAGAATGGATAATAATCAGTGAGTCAGACCAAAACACAGCATGATAAAATTTTCTCTTAAAATATAAGAATTCTCTGAGTGGGCAGAACTAAATGACATGTCAAGGACAGACAGTTAAGCCAAAAAGTTTGCAGAGAAGGTACAGAGTGAGTGTGAAAGGCTGGTGCAGGCTGTGCCTGCCGTTGAAGCAGCACACACAGGCCCTGCTCATTGCCTCTGTATTTAGACCCTGCGGGAACCATTGTTTCTGTTTTCTGGGTGAAGAAGATATAAGGAAGTAAAATGACTTGTACACTAAAGTACAGGGAACAAAGTGTCTGTCTGATGGCAGAGCTTACACTCTTTCTACTATACAATAATGTCTATTGAGTGTTCAGAACTCCTTTCCACTGCCTTAAGATTCTAGTGTTCCTGAGCTGGGTGCAAACCAGATATAAGGACAGGCAACCACTGGGGACATTGAACATTCCAAATAATTGCCATTATCATCTAGTCTTTTTTTCTACTGGCACAAATACAGCCTCAGAAGGTCAGGCATGGGAAGATGTAAGTAATATTTTACAGACACTGCCCTGTCTGTCTTCCCAATGACAATATGCTGTAAAGTCTATGGAAATTAAATCTCCTTTGGAATCTAATTGCAACAGAGCCTCTCCTTATTTGGTATAGTAAGGTTTTCTTTAAGTTAGTCATGGGAATATGGAGAGCGGGATGCAACAAAGCATCTGCATCTGCTTCCTTAACTATTTCTTTTTAGTAAAGTCATGCATGCCAAATATGTTTAAGACTCATTATCACTCTTCACACAGGACAATATAAGTTTAACCAGGAAGAAATTTTCATAAGGAAACCACAGAGGAAATGATGTCAAGGCACACAAGCTACCCAGCCAGCCTCAAAGCACAACAGTAGCTGATAAATGTGAAGCTTATGCAATCCTGTGCCATGAGGGAACAATACCAGTTGCTTACATCAGCCATACTAGAGAGCCAGAGGTATCAAAGAGGCTATCAGGCGGCAGTCTAAGGACTGCGAAAGATCCTGGACCCTGCACAATGTATCCTCTTTACACCTGCTTCATTATTCAAAAATATTATTCAGGTTCAAAGGAGGGTAGAAATATTGTGATTCACTAACATGTTTCCAAAACTTAAAAGCACTGAGGCAGTGGTTATAAAATTCAATAAATCTGTTCTTTCATCTCACATGTTGGTTTGGTTTTCCTGGGCATTTGTGCTGGTGGAGAAATGCTTTGTTCTCTGCAGGCAGATGCATGTTTGCTTAAGCGATAAGGAGTACTATTTTAGGAAGGAGCCACATGACTCAGTGTGGGGAAGATAGCATTGATAAGCACGAGCCAGGTCACCGATAACACTGTGGCCAAGTGATCCTTTGGATATGGCCAGAGATGTTATCAGCATGAAAAAGTCTGAGCTATGCATCTGTATTTTTTTGGATTGAATTAGTTGGGTTGGGGGCAGAGGACTAGGGTTGGTTGGTAAGACACACTAATGGAAACTGAGAGGCATGAACCTAGGACAAGAGTTAGGCCTCAGTCTTTCTCAAACACATGTTTTCCCAGCTGATTTTCTGCATCCGTAGCTCATAATTTCAATCATGTGTCATCAACTTGCCTTACAGACACGTTTTTTGCATGGATCTTCGTGACACTGTCACATGTCAACTAAGCAGCCAGCACAGTGGCTGCTGCCTACTAAAGTATCTGAGGCTACACTGCTCTCGGCTTTGAGCTGGATGGCGTGGCTTCCCATTATACACTTGCTTTATCTCTGGGCACTGAGGACACTGCCACTCTGGTTGCAGACACCTTCCTGTTCACACTGAAGACTTTCCAAATAGCTGAGCCCTATGGTTTTAGAAATCTCTTAGTTGGTCTCTGATTTATTTATTTATTTATTTATTTATTTACTTATTTATTTGTTTTGTTTTTTGAGACAGGGTCTCCCTGTAGCTCCAGATGGCCTGGAACTTTGTATGTAGACCAGGCTGGCCTTAAACTCACAGAGATCCCCATGCTTCTGCCTTGCATGTGCTGAAATTAAAGGCATGCACCAACATACCTGCTATTTAGTCTTTTTAAATATTTGCATTTATCCTTTGAACACTTCATACACATAGACAATGTATCTTGAGCCTATCCACCTTATATCCCCCTTTCCAATTCTTTGTGGGACTCCCCCCCTTCAACATACCTCTGTCCTAACTTTGTTTTCCATTATTATTATTAATTATTATTTTGATCCACTGAGTCTAATTAACACTGCTCACATGTGCATGAGTGTGAATCAAACTTATGCTGGCTGTAGTAGGTTCAATAACAATAGTCCAAATATACCAAGCTACAACCCCTAGCATTTGTACATTTTACCATATTTGGAAAAAGCAGTTTTGCAGATAAGATTAAACTAGAGATTTAGACCTTAAGTCCTGTTGCTGACAAAGAAGCAAGAGAAGATGACAGACACACAGAAGAGGAGACAGAAATGTGATCAGTCAGGCAGAGAGATGCTTCCACAAGATAAGAACACCTAGGCCCCCAGAAGCTGAAAGGAATAACTGGCTCTTGCTTGGGGCATCAGCATTCAGAGTGGCACCAACTTGATTTAACCTTTAGGCTTCTAGAACTGTGAATCAATATGTCTCTGTTGCTTTTTTTTTTTTCTTTTCTTTTTCTTTTCTTTTTCTTTTTTTGTCTTTTTGAAACAGTATCTCCCTGTAGCTCCAGCTGTCCTGGAACTCACTATGTAGACCAGTCCGGCCTTGAACTCACAAAGATCTTCCTGTCTCTGCCTCCCAAGTGCTGGGATTAAAGGCACGGGCCACCATGCTGGCTGTTGCTTTTTTCTCATTGGTTTGTAGTAACTTTTTACATCAACCCTAAAATATACTCTATCTTACCTCTTGTTACACCAGATAGATTAACAAGAACTAATCCTCAGTTTAGTTTATGTATTCTTCTGTAATAAAATACTGTCTCAAGTAAATACATAGACAAAAACATTCCTGATCTTATGGTACAAATAAGATAGACTTACTACTTAATGAAGACAGGAATGTTCTGAGCAACAGGCAATCAGAACGAAGTCAACTGAGAAATGACATTTATTGTGACTGTTATACTCCTTCTACCCTGTTTCTCCAGGCTTTGAGATCTAGCTCTGTCACGCTCAGTCACCTAGTAGAAATGTGAAGCTAAATACTACTTCCCTGTGAAGTCTTTTTTCCACTTCAATGATTTGTTTATGCAAATTATTGAACCTGCGAACAGATGGGTACTTCAAAAGGATGTGAGCCCTGTAAACGCATGTGTGTATCCTCAGTCCTTTGTATGTATGTTCCATTATGTTTGCTGACTCCTAAATACTGATCTTTTCCAAGTTTTCTCTTCCAGTCTCATGGCATCATTTGCAAATGCTCTGTTTTCTCCATACCATAAGAGGATTCAGAAACAAAATTTGGAGTTCAGGAATAATTTTGCAGGTATTTCTGAAGACGCTGGTCTTATCTGAAATGGGTGTTCACTACTGAAAGACTTAACCCTTTCAGATTTGCCACTAATTGCATGAGATGGTATGAGGCATTCATTTTTTTTAACCTCTCTGGATTTCAAACTATTAAAAATTGGATTTATATAACCTCCTCTCATCAAAAGAAAACTTAAGTATGTCATAGTGTGTGACTATGAAGGTAGATAGTGGAGACAGTTTTTTCATGGCTCAGCAATTAAGAGAGAAGACCTAGCTAGGTTCCCAGCACCCACCTGCTGGCTCACAGCATCTGTAACTCCAGTCCTAGGGAATCTGGTGGTCTCCTCTGCCCTCCACAAGCCACAGGCATGCCATGGTACACATACATACAAGTGGACAAAATAGTTATAGGTATAAATAAAAATAAATAGAGCTGCACTCCACCAAACTCACCCAGAGGAAGTAATGGATTTATTGGTCTAACTTATAGAACCTGAGTGAAGGGCTACTTATGGGTTCCTGAATGACCCCAAATCAGCTGCATGCAAACATCTTCCTCCTGCATGGATGATGGCTTCCACAGAGCACCGTGGATGGGCTTCTCTCTCTTCAGTTAACTTCCTCTATCTTAGATACTCTAGCACTTCCCAAGAGACTGAGGCCAGGTACAATTAGGGCAATTCTGGGAGATGCTGGAAAGAGTTGCTAGAGTGTCAAGTTAGGGTCCCATGACTTTCTCCAACCCCTCCTGCTCTGAGTGAAGGCCAACAATCAACAGGTCTACTTGGGATGGTCTCTTGCAATGTGGCACAGCTGACTCCATAAAAATGTTGCTGTATTGCACAGAGGACTATGTTCTACAACAGACAGCTAAATATATATGCACAGAACAGTAAACAAATTTAGCTTAAATTATACTTATCAGTTTGTTATATAACACCCTCTTCATCAATAAATCTCCCTGTGGACCTGCACAGCACTCTAATGAGATGCTTATATGTGAAGTCACAGATTTTACTAACATACAGTAAAATATAGATTCAGATAAATGTCAAAACCCTGTTAACCCATAGGGGGCCTTTTAGGGCACCCCTTTTCCTTAAGCTTCAAATTAAATCTGTACAAATAAACTTAATTAAAGAGAAGCAACTTTTGGTAAATAAAAACAAACCACAAGATGCACATGCCTAAAGCAAAGGAAATGAACAGTTGTATATATATATATATATATATATATAT
>VZQC01002773.1:1370432-1381915 GCA_009823505.1 Rhizomys pruinosus
CTAGTTGTTTTTAAGTTCTGACATATGTCATATTATCCTGCAACATACTGCATAAAATGAACTTTTAATGAATTCTTTGATGACTCCAATAGAAGCCTTGGGGCTGATAGGTCTCTTGTCATCAGAGTTATTACATTCACTGCTGAATCAGAGACATTCATGTGATCCTTCCTTTCTCCATCTTTTCCCTTACTGTGAGACATGACCTTTCCTCCATGAAGTCCCCAAAGACTTTCCCAACAGAAACAAAAATAGGAGTTCATATCAAGAGCGAACCCCTGGGTAGTCATTCACTTACACAGATTTCCTCTTTCCAGGGCTTCCTTGCTTATGGCACAATTTCTTAACTTGTCCTCCACTGGCCATTGGCATTCAGACAGGAATGTCTTCTGACCATTCCATGACTCACAAAAATTCATGCTACATGGGCTTGTTCCAGACACGTGGGAACAACTATCTCATTGTTTACTGTGCAGTTACCTGGGGACAAATGATGAAAGTATCTTTTGTCTTCCTGCATGTGAACAATGAGTGTCTTGCCATTTACTAATGTCTTCTTTGGTGCTTTAATTGGTTGTACAATAGACCTTTAGCATAGCTTTTCTAGATTTACTTTTGAGCATATTATTTCTTATTAAACTTTGGTGATTTTTCATATAATATAATTTGTAGTATTAGGTCTCTTCCCTATCCCCTACCCAATTTAATGTACTCTATTATACATATATATATATATATATATATATATATATATATATATGCCTATAAAGTCTAATTTGTGTCCTCAAGTATCCTGCAGTGTGGGTGCACTGGAGCCTGATTAACCTACCAAGTGCCCAATCCTTGAAAGAGATTGTCTCTGCCCCTCCCAGCAGCCACTGATTGCCACAGTTTTCTTAGGTGGGGTTGGGGTTTCTTATCTACTTCCTCATCCCTGTGCTGGGACTTGTCAGGTTTTTTATTCTCCAGCTCTTAGCATGCATGACTGTCCTGAGACTGTGCAGTTCTTCATACATTTCTAACAACCTTTCCAGTGAGCCTGCTGCTGCTGCCACCCCACACTTTGCATGAGTAGCAAGATCCTGTGCATCACAACTACGGAGTAAAAGACCAGTTGCATAAGTCCTAGTAATGCAAAGCAGGCACAGCCTCTGATGGAAGTGAACAGGAACTAGAAGGAATTCCACTGCTAAAATCTAGCATTTCCATTCCATATATCTTGATGCCCGACTACCTCTGGTCTTTTTTACATGAGTATAAAAATGGGTGATTGGCAAGGAAGGCCAGGACCACATTTACAGCAATAGAATGGATATTTACAAGGATTTTTCTCTTTGTTTTCCCTAATCTTAAATACAACTGTTTGTTAATGTCCTATTCATTTCAAATTATTTCTTATATTTTGGTAAATTACATAGACTTGATTCCAATAGAAACAGCTTTCATGAATGAGATACACAACTAAAATTTTATGTACATATTTATACACATATATATTACATAAAACATCTATGTAATACATACTTAAATTGCAGCTTAGTGGGAGAACAATAACCACATACTACATTTAAACTCTGAGTCTAAGCCATTGTTTGTAGCCCTAAATCTTCTTTCAGGAGAGAGCAACGTCCTTTCATTTCCTAGTGTCCCTATGCAGAGAAATCTCTTACATGCTTTATTTTCTCAGATTAGGGGAATAATATAGGCAATGGTGTGCTCATTTTTTACTTTGGAGTTAATTTTAGTGCTCAAGTGGTCTCAGCCCATTCCTGGCCCTTGACATAAATAATCTTTTCACTTTCCTTATACTGTCTCTGGTCTCTTTTTTCTCCTTAATTTCATTGCTTTGCTTCACATGTGTTATAAGCTACTTTGAATCCTTTGGGGAAACAGGAAATATGTGAGTATTGACCTATTTGTTCATTCATTTGACCAACAGATTCCAAGGGCCCATTAGGTGATAAACACTGGGGGCAGGGGTGAATAAGAACCTTTATCGGGCTGGAGAGATGGCCTAGCCTTTAAGAACACCAACTGCTCTTGCAGAGGATGCGGGTTCGGTCCCCAGCACCCATATGGTGGCTGAGAACCATCTGTAACTCCAATTCCAGGAGAACTACAGTTCCAGGGGAATCCAACACCCTCTTCTGACCTCCACGGCATTGCATGACATAGGTGCACAAACCTACATGCAGACAGTACATTCATACACATAAAATAAATAAATAAAATAATTTTTTTTAAAAAAAAGAACCTTTGTCATAAGGGAATCATGGAAAAGAAAGAACTAGATAGGTGGGCAAATGGGAGAGCAGAGCACAGGAGGGAATATAGGAATAGATAACTAACACTACAGAATTGTTGGAAAAGTCATACAGAAAGCTACTACAGCAGAAGCTTCCTAAAATATATACATGCTATATACATACACATATATAAGAGATTTAAATGGAGTTACCCTATAATAGGATGATACTGAACAAAACAAGTTAACAGATTAAAAAGCCCAGTGCTAGGAATGAGTGGCCTCTTTGGGAGTAGTTGGGCAGGGAGGTCCCACCTACTCCCAGACATACAGGTTATTGCCCTTGCTGTTGGTTATCCTCCAGAACTTGATGGTAAGTTCCTATGGAGGATTACACTACATACCCAAGTCATAGAACATGGAGAAATCAAGCTGGTACTGACCTGGAAGCTTCATCTCTACTGGCTAGCTTTCAGAGTGCTGGAAGGTGCTGTGCATACTACTGGAGATGAAAAGTAATCATCAGCTTTGCCCAGATGTGAACCCTGTGACTACAACAACTGGTCTGGCAAGATATGCCCACAGGTGCAATATTGGCATAAATGTCATAGGAGTAACCAACCATTTTCGGATTGGGTTTAAAGGCCCACCCAGAAAATGGAAACAATACTTGTCCAAACATCTGTGGCTAGACATGTCATAAGCCCTTAAGGAGAACTTATTTATCATCCTGCTAAATAGACATAGTATTAAACCAACTTCTAATGATTTATCACTATACCCATATAAATTATTGAATCTCTCAACCTTTGTCAAAGAAGTTTCTTTCTGCAGTAGATGGCAATTAACACAGAGATCCACAACAGGTCAAGGAACAAAATATAAGAGATTGCAGAGTGCTCAGCCCTAAATGAGACATCTATACCATACCCTTCTTAAGGCTCAGGGATTATTGCAGAAGTAGAGGGGATTTTAAGAGCCACAGGGGGCAGGTGACTACAATCAATCAAAGTTTTCCAGAAACCACAGGGCAGCTGCATATATGAACTCATAGCATTTGGCACAGGATGTACACAAGCTCACACAGACAAAATCTCAGCATGAATCAGGGAGATGAGCAAGATAACCCAGCCCTAGCCAAGGAGCTACTGGCAACCGATGGCTGTTGGAAGAGGAAGACTCAACGTTCTCTAAGGCTGTGTTGCCTAGTAGATCCAGTGGATAGCTCCATACCTAAGACTCTTTGGAGAACCAAAATTAGACTCAGTAGATTTTTTTTAAATGGCATGAGATGAGAAGGATCTGAGAGGATACGATGGAAGAAGGAAGGTTTAGTAGGACGAATGTACTGTATGAACTCAAATAATTAATAAAACACTAAACAAATGAATAAATACATTGCAAAGGTAGACCCTATGAAATTGTGACTATTTCCAAATTCACCTTGAGGAGGCCTCTCCAATGCTAAAACAATTTTGGTTGCATTGTTTTACTTTGAATTTTGAGTTACAACCTAATAACCACTGATTTATACAAGGGAAACCCCATAGTCCTCAAGAAAGAGATGTTAGCCATCCAACTCTGTACCTACCCTTCAGAAACTTTATGTGTTAGGTTAGAAGGAGTTGGGATGGGACTGGTAGAAATGGAAACCGTGCAAAGAATATATTCATGGATGATGTTCACAAAATAAGCTTTTTTTTAAAGAATTGGCATGTTCGTTTCATTTTCTGTTTGCACCACTGTGATTCCAAAATAATCAATGAAGAAGTAAAAAAATCATTTTCATGCAACAGATTTGACTACTTTCTGGAAGTATGTTTGGTTTAAAACATACTGAATAAGCAGACATCCCTAAGGACAGTTAAACAAGCTGCAGGAGGGGAATGACTGAGCGCTGGAACAATTTCTGTATTTGCTTGATTATGTATATTTATTACATAAAATAGAAGAAAAATATAGCTCTTCTGAGACACTCTCCTACACTGTGAATAAGAATTGAGATCTCTTTAAGTTAAAGAGCTGGGTGTTAGCTTTGTTTTCATGGCTGGCACTCTTTTATGTTTAATGTTTGCTGTAATTTGTCATTATTTACCAGGCTTATTTAAGAAAATACTGGTAAAAGACATGTTTATCAGCAAATCTAACAAAGGAAGTTATTTATTTACTCCAATTTTGGGGGATGGAATTATTCAATACTATTTAAAAAAAACCACAATGGTGAACATGGCTGGGAGTCCAGGCCAGCTTTCCTACATGTAAATTAGTGGGTTTCCATCCTTCAGTCAGAGCCTGCTATATGGAAGTCTTTCTTCTAGTACCAGAATAAATGTATACAATAAAAAAATCCCTCATGAAAGGATGTTCTTGAAATGATCTCAACTCTAGAAATCTCACTGGAAACCATATTTTCAACTTCCAAATCTCACCTCTATTCCACTTCACAGATTGTGTGCATGGGCATAAACAGTAAGAAGAAACTTACCACTGTAGCAATCTCAAGTTACAACACACACTCCTCAGAGCAAAAGAATTTCCAGGTTACAGGAACAGAATGAAGCCACTTAGAAAAATGGTCAGTATGGAATGCTCTGTGCATAAGTATGTTCATTAATTAAGAAGTGAACTGAAATTACTAATGGATTTCATAATGGCCACCAACCAGCTGCCAGTTGGCTGTAGCTTGGTGACAGATGGTAGTGACTGATCTGGACTAGATTTGACCTAGAGATAGTCCAACATTTATTAAACTGAAGCCCCAAATAAAATTCCATGCATTGCAGCATTTCACCATTATGTGTCACAGTGAGATGTTCTGATAGCAGTCCTGGTCTGCCACCCCTGTTGCAAACAGCAAACTATTCCCAAGGCTCAAACAAGATCCTCATTAAAGAAAATTCTTAAGGCCTCTTCAGAGAAGAAGGAAGAACAGAAGAAAAGGAAGGAAAAAGGAAAGAAAGCTAAGAAAACAGCAATTTGAATGAGTGCCCTCATTCAATAAAATGGATACAAACTGGGAGCTCTGTTTGGTATTAATGCGATTTTCCCTCTGAGCACTGAAAAATTTCTCCTTTTTCAGTCCTGGGGGTTAGCCCTTAGACAGCATCTTATATAGAGTGACTGTTCAGGTTCTGCTTTAATCCATCAACACATCCTCACAGTGAAAAGAGATGAGTCTCAGGGGACATAATATATGAACACATCACTGCAGTAAGTATGAAGAGGGCCTACATATTGGCATCAGATTGTTTCATTATTTGATTATCTGAACAAAATTAACCTTAGACAAATCTCTAAAAAGACATGGAGATATTACAACCCAAGGCTTTACAGCCTTATAT
The DNA here is from genome assembly GCA_009823505.1 of Rhizomys pruinosus. Lineage (NCBI taxonomy): Eukaryota > Metazoa > Chordata > Mammalia > Rodentia > Spalacidae > Rhizomys > Rhizomys pruinosus. The sequence continues at coordinate 1,376,019 of VZQC01002773.1, forward strand.
GTCTATTACTGGAGGGTTTGCTTCGTAATATCCAAAAACCATATCATTTTTAGTCCTTTAAAAACATACAGCATGCAATTGCTGCATTTTATTACAAAAGCCATAAATTGAAGCATAAAAGCATAACAACAAATAAGTGGTATTTCTTCCTATTAAAGTTATTTTCAGAGACACAGAATACTATTATTACTAAAATTTCATATTTTAAAATTATACTATATTATGTTAATGTATTCTTTTTTTGCTAGAAAGAGCCTGAATACTATAGTAGACATGCCTCACAGATAGGTCCAATGAAAGATTCCAAAGAGCAGAGAGGAGTGAGCAGAGATGCCTCAGAGACATGAGGAAAGTTCCAAGGCACACTACCATGGATGGCATCTCTGTATTCTCATGTTTCATCCTAGAATTCAATTCATATTTTCCATGTGATCCACAGTATGTCCTGTGTTCTACAGATTGATAATAGGATGCTTCAATTGATCCAACGTGTCTAGTTGGTGCACATCCAAGGAGAGGTGGCATTTTCATTTGATAGCTTTATGAAACTTTGCCATAACAGAGCTAACCAAATTCTTCAGCAAGGGCTGAAAACATGTGCTCCCAAGATATGTGACTTAAGTTCACTGCTGTCTAAAAATTTTCAACAGATTAAGTGATTGACTCAAGACCACACATGGAAGTGGGGCTCCAGCTCCTAAGCTATGACTGGCACACAGAAGTGAGAGTGCTTCATACCAAGCCACACATCAGAATGTAAGGTTGCCATGCCTTGCTCTAGTCCTGCATGCCTGTCTCCTTTGCCCAGCTCATTGCCTCTCACCTCCTCTTGCTCATGAGGTGTTCGTCTTTAACTCAACTCACCCTCTATTTTAACCTGCTTCTTGAACTCACTCTGCTCTTGAGGTTTTGTTTTGTTTTGTTTTTGCCTTTTTGAGACAGGGTTTCTCTGTAGCCCCAGCTGTCCTAGAACTCACTCTGTAGATCAGGCTGGCCTTGAACTCACAAAGATCTGCCTGCCTCTGCCTCCCAAGTGCTAGGATTAAAGGCATGCGCCACCACGCCCAGCTGCTCTTGAGTTTTATGTTGTGCGTTTTGACACACTTTTGCCTGACCTTGTTTCCGGCTTTGCTGTTATTCAGTTGGTGACCTGCTGACAGACAGTCCATGTATTCTGAGGCACAGGATGCATTGCCAAATGTTCTGATGTGGGAAGACAAACTGAATGGAAGTTCCTTATGAGCAGCCTCAGCAAGGAATGGAGAAGCTAAGCTGAGGCAGACTCCAACAGAAAGAACAGGACAGAACAGGAGAGTTAGAAAAAGAACACAGCGGAACCCCCTCACCTGCTATGGATGCTGATCCTTGTCTATGAAGAGAATAACAGGCAGGTAGTGCTACAGCATGGAGATTCTGGGCAAAATGCATCCGATGGAATGGAGACTGACCTGAGGTTTCATCAGACTCCTCAGAAAATCAGCACACAATTTAAAGCTTATTAATTATTTCTAGAACTTTCCATTCAGTTTTATGACAGAAGTTGATCACACATGTGCACAGGTTTGAATGTTGTAAAGCAGTAGCTAGTTGGTGCTCTGAAGTATAGAAAAGGGTTCATATACAACAATGAGCCAAGGTGGTTGGTAGGTGCCACGTCACATACAGGTCTGTAAGGAAGGTTGTGGGTAGTGACCTTTGACCTAAGGACACTGAAAAGACACTAAAAAGTTTCAACAAATGATAACACAATGTGACTTATATTTTGGGAATCCTACATAGGTAATTTCCAACTTGACTTTATTATTAGCTAAAGGAACTACATTCAACCCTTTTCTTTTTTTTAAATTTTTTTTTAAATTTATTTTTGTATGTGTATGAGTGTACTGTCTGCATGTAGGTTTGTGCACCTGTGTTGTGCAATGCCGTGGAATTCAGAAGAGGGTGTCGGATTCCCCTGGAACTGGAGTTCTCCTGGAATTGGAGTTTCAGACGGTTCTCAGCCGCCATGTGGGTGCTGGGGATCGAACCCGGGTTCTCTGTAAGAGCGGTCGGCGCTCTTAACCGCTAGGCCATCTCTCCAGCCCTCAATCCCTTTTCAAAGTGATACTTTATTATCTATTTTTTATGGTATATTATTTAGTCTTTGTAGCAACATGTGCCTGTAATCTCAGTGCGTAGGAGGTAGAGACAGGAAGATTCCTAGGGCTCATTGGTCAACCAGTCTAGCTGATTTGTGAGCTCCAGGATCAGGGAGAGATCTTGTCTGAAAAAATAAGTCAGAGAGTGATTGAAGAAGATATAGACCAGAAATCCCTGGCATCTACACATGTGTACACACATGTACACTCATACACACATACAAACATTCAAATAAATTATCCAACTTATTTTGCTGAAAAAGTATTGTTGGAATAATTTAAAAATGCTGACTAATACATCTAAATTTGCAGACTGCAAATAGATATTTTAAATGGAAGGTCAAAAGCTCTTTCTCTCACTTTTGCTGAAGTAGTATTAACAAGGAAGAAAGCTTGGCAGTTCATTTATCTGACAAAAAAAAAGTGTATGAATATTGGACACATGAAAGCTATAGCCAAAATATTATAACTTTATTTGAATTACATTATATAGACAAAGGTATGTCAATCCATCAGCCTCAAGTTAATGCCCTGTAACCTATGGTAACAGATATTTTCCTCATTTTTTAATAATACCAAATCTCAAGTAAATATCACAACATGAAAAACAGATGTTAAAACGTGACACTCATGTTTATTTTCATTGCATATGTGTTCATTTCTTATCGTGTGGTTACTTGGATTTGGCTGCTGGGATTAGAGTCTTACTATGTGCATGATGCACAGACTGAAATCTGGCCTGCTATTAAAGTAGTAATTAGGTGGGAGAAATTAGTTTTCACAAATAATGCTCATTTTTGCATGAACTATGATGTTATGCCAATAACTGAGATTGAAGGTGTTTTCTACTTTATTTCAAATATTTTATTTGCAGTCTCCAATCACTGTTTCAAGTAAATTTTAAATCTATTAAAACAACATCTTTTGTCTTAAATAGAAAATGTTATTTCAGTATTGTCCTTTTGTAGATTACTATTTTTAAATGTTAAAATATTTCATTTATTTATTTATCAAATTCTCATTATAATACTACTCTCTAAAACTGTCTCTAATATAAATTTAGTTCCAGATATTTTTCTGTATCTGTATATCTCTATGTCTATAGATATTTACCTGAGAAAAGAACTTTGGAATCAAAGTTTCCATGCCAACTATTCCTCATCTCCAGCATCATATGTAAATATGGAAGATGGCACTCTGATATGGATATACTATAATTTATTCAACCAATCACTGATTTCTGTGCATTTAAATTGCCTCCAATGCTTTGGTTTTATAAATATTATGGCAATGAACAAATATGTAGCTTAGTCTTTCTACACATTCTCGATTATTTTAACATATTTAAAATCAAGTCACATTTTATAGCATATCAAAGCTTAACTGGTGATATTTTTGTTCTTCCTTAGTGATATTTATACAATAGTGTTATACCATACCATCAATGTTTTAAATTCTAAATACAGTATTTACTTCTCTATACTGTAGATGTTAAATATGTAGAAGCATTTAGTTTTGATATAACCAAATGGTTTCTTCACTGGCTGCCATGTTCATGATTTCTCTAATGTCGCGAATACCTATATTTCTCCTGTTTTTTATGGTGAAACAGTTAACAAAAACAATATTCAAAATTACTTTGTTTTACAAGTGATTAGCCAGTTACCTTAACATTTGTGTTCATATATTATGTTTAAAACTTATTTGGTTTCAACATTAGTTACCTCTATCATTTAATTTTCTGAAACACAAAAAGCATTGACTGATTAAGTTCATAAAAAGAAAAGTAAATTTTGGAATGAGCTAAAGGTATTTTTTTTTATTATTGAGGACTGGAGAGTTAAGAGCATTGGCTGTTCTTGCGAAGGACCTGGGTTCAGTTCCCAGCATCCACATGATAGCTAACAACCATCTGTAATTCGACTTCCAGGGGATTCAATGCCTTCTTCTGACCTCTGTTGGCATTGCACAACATAGGTGCACTCACACATATGCAGGCAATAAATTCATAGACATAGAATACAAATAAAAATATTAAAAAAATAAAATATTGTGCATTTCATAAAACAGATTTTAGATTTTGTGCATTTCATATAATCAAATTTAGACTTTCTTCCCAATCTGTACCCCAAGAACCCCTCACTGGATTTCATGCATTCTTTCATAAATGTTAAGTCCTATCTGGTCAAGTATCTGTACCCAGATGTCCCACAATGCAAGTTCATCCACTGGAGTCAGCCTATGTAGATTCACTCCCTTAAAGAAGATCTACTCTCCTTTACCCGGGAGTAATCAGTTGCCAGTCGTTCTTTGTCTAGGGTTGGGGCCTACTGCCCATTTCCCTTGATCCGTGCTGAGTTTTTGGCTGACTCAGTCAGCATGAGTTGTGCATGCTGTCAGCACTGTTGCAGGTTCATATGAGCAAGTTCCCAGTGGCCCGAAAGCCTCTGTTTCCTTATGTTCATGTACCAATCCTGGCCCTTACAATGTTTCTGCTTCTCCCACAATGGTCCCTGAGCCATGGGTAGGTGAGCTTTTATATAGGAGTCCTATCCAGGGACAGGCACTCTGCAGTCACTTGTTCTCTAAAATTTAGCAAGTTATGGCCTTCTGTTTTTATTTTGTTGTGAGAGGAAGGTGTGCTGGGGAAATTTAAGGTCATGCATTAGTATCCTCTCTACCCTCTCTTCCAGTGTGTTCCATGAGCTTTAGGTATAGACCTTCCACTATACCTAAATAGATGTGTCACTTAGGGCTGAGCATTTCTTAGGCATATATTCTCTGTGTGGGACCAGCTGTGGAACTCTGTAATAGTCTCTATCTGTTGCAAAAAGATGGTTGAGTGGAGTACAGTGTAAATTGTCTGTAAACATAAGGATCCATATTTAGCATACAGTAAGGAAATTCTTTAAATAGAGTTATGACAGAGATAGGGCTTTATCTAGAATCTATGACCTCTCCAGCTATGTGTATTTGGCTATATTTACAATGCCACCTATGGCTTTATTTGCATTGACAAAGCTTTAAGTCTAATTAGATAATTATTGATTACCCCCTAGATAAAAGTGCCCCTACTACACTAATAGAGATAGATTTCTGCACCAGCCATCATAGTTATTAGGCTTTGGAGCTGAGTTGGACCACTGATCGACTTTCTCCCTTAGCAGCTTGCACAGTATCTTCTAGAACTATGAGAGCTAGTCTTCAGGGAGGAAGCTTCCAGGTCAGTTCCAGCTCCATTGCTCCAAGTCTGAAGTATGTCTTATCTTCAGCAATAGAATCTTACCTTCAAGCTCTGGGAGGTGACCAGGGGCTATGGCAATAGCCTGTGTTATCTGGGGAGTCTCCTGGACCACCCTAACCAAAAACTGGGAGATTTTCTCCTGTCTGGCATCGTGTTCCTTGCCATAAGCCTTCAGGTATACATGCGCACTCATGTGTAGGTGTTGTATGTGTATTTTTCAGGGGATTTTTGAGTTATTACATTTCCCTGTGGCTTTTTATGCCACCTGAGCTGTCCTTATTTCTCCTCTTTCTCCCTGCCGTTTCATTGTACCTGTCTCTTATCACACTCCTTCTCTTGAGTTTCTTCTTCCCCTTTACCCCCATGGCTCCTTATATTGTCCTTCCCTCCTCACTTACCAATTGAATACCCCCATTTTCCACACTTCCTCTTTGGTAACATCTGTTTCCTACTATCTCCCTACCTTGGGTTCTCTCTCTCTCTCTCTCTCTCTCTCTCTCTCTCTCTCTCTCTCT
>VZQC01002773.1:1383346-1418490 GCA_009823505.1 Rhizomys pruinosus
TTTGAGATCTGGTATTGTGATGCCCCCAGCATCACTCTTTTTTGCTCCCAGATTGCTTTGGCTATTCAGGGTCTTCTGTGATTCCATATGAATTTTAGGATAGTCTTTTTTCTGTGAAGAATGCCATGGGGCTTTTGATTAGGATTGTATTGAATCTATACACTACTTTTGGTAAGAGGGTCATTTTTTTAATTAATTTTATTTATTTCTGTATGCGTATGAATGTACTGTCTGCATGCAAGTCTGTGCACCCGTGTCGTGCAATGCCGCGGAGGTCAGAAGAGGGTATCAGATTCCCCTGGAACTGGAGTTCTCCTGGAATTGGAGTTTCAGACCTCCCTCGGCCGCCATGTGGGTGCTGGGGATCGAACCCGGGTCCTCTGCAAGAGCGGTCGGCACTCTTAACTGCTAGGCCATCTCTCCAGCACAAGAGGGTCATTTTCACAATATTAATTCTCCCAACTCCTGAGCATGAGAGGTCCTTCATCTCCTGGTGTCTCTTTCTTTAAAATTTTAAAAATTTCAGTCTAGAGCTCTTTAATGCTTTGTTGAAAGTATTGATCATTCTTAGCAGCTTTTTGGTAGAATCTTTGGGATCTCTTAAGTATCATGTCATATTGTCTGTAAACAGTGATAATTTGACCTTTCCAACTAGTACTCTGCTAATTTCCTTCTCTTATCTTCTTGCTCTAGTAGAGTAGTGGGTCTGGACTAAAAAGGGAGTCCAGAGATCATTGGTAAAAAGAGCAGAGTAGGCCTGAGCCCAAGGCTAGAAGAGGGACTAAATGTGGGGAGAGAGGTGAGTTAAAGTTTAAAAGACATGGTCTAGTGCCACTAAAGAGATTATAGACTTAGTTATTAAATGGCAATCTACTCTTCACTGGCTCCCTGAATTATCATTGCTCAGTGACAGTAGATGTGATGGGGCCTGGCAGCTCAGAAGCTAGTGTCATTCTTTGCTAATGGGCATTACTTTGGCCTTCTGGAAACACAGAAGAGGAACCAACATGCAGAACTGGAAAGTTTTTTTCCTGCAGTACTCGGCAAAACACTATTAATTTCACTGAGAACTAAGTACTATTAAGAAATATGATAAAGTGAAAGAAAAATATCCTCTCCTTCTAGATCATCAGTTGAGTTCACAGATCTCTCTTTTACAATGCCCAAATATAGTCAGTGCATTCAACTAAAACTGTAATAAACTACTGGTGGTACAACTACTATCTGCCCAGCACTAATGAGAGGAAAATGGTTAAAAAAATATTTCAGACCTCAGAAGACCAGCAAGTCAGGTAGATAAATCAATAACTAGTGATACAAAACTGTCATTTTATTTACTCATCTAATGTTCCCTAAAAGACTACAGAGGTTGTTGGAAAGGGCAGAAAACCCTATGAGAAGGATGCAGTTTGGGGCATGGGGTGTGGGAAGCACCTAGTCAGCATGTGATGGAAGATGAGGGTGAAGGTGTCCAAGGACACATCTGGAGACATAGAAGGAATGAGCTGGAAGGTATCACAAGGAGGTGGAATGAAGGCTTGACCTCTGAATATGAGAGCAGTAGAAAATGAATTCTGAGCTGATTATCTTTTTTGAAAGCTTATGTGCTTAATAGAATCCTATGCCCATCCACTGGAAGAAAATAACACAGGAGAAAGAGAAAGGATAAACCTAGGCTTGACACATGAAGTCCGAGCTGCAGTAGGTGGAAATAGCCTGGGTTCAGTAACCAGCTTCAACTTAGATCAGGGCAAATCTAGAATTCAGAAGGGAGCCATTATATATGATTGTGCATTACTTTAGTTCCTCTCTCTCTCTCTCTCTCTCTCTCTCTCTCTCTCTCTCTCACACACACACACATACACACACACACACCACACTCACATACACTTTCAATCAGTGAAACGTTGCAGTCCTGTTCCTTTTCTTCTGTCTAGTGTCCATCATGTCTGTAGCAGGACTAGTTACCTGGGTGTCTAAATATCTTGGCTAGCCTTCTTTGCAAATAGATAGGGTAATGGTTAATTCCTAGTCAGGGCACTATATGCCTGCCATCTCACAGGCTGGCTTATGAATCTCTNTTGCATCTTTCTCTCAGTCTTTCCAAAGTTTTTCACTGAAGAAGCTTGTTGTTTTAGGCCGAGTTTAACTGTTTCAGTCAATTCTTTGACCCAGTCTTTATGTTGTTGTTGCTCCCTCCCCTTTGTATTGCTCCAACATATGCCTATATATCTATCACATATGTATCAAAACTATGACCCCTGAGAATAAACTGTATGTTAATTCCAAAATATGTTTAGGGAATTCACATTTTCCCCTTTAATTTTATATAACAGTACAAATTAGACCACCTGGCAGAAGGTTCCCATCCCACTCATGAGTATAAATTGATCATTCATTCCTACAAGACTAGAATTCATGATAGTCAACGATGGTTTATCTCTAGTAATTGACTGATTTTAAAAGCAAAGGATAGGGCTGGAGAGATGGCCTAGTAGTTAAGAGCACCAATTGCTCCAGCATCCACATGGTGGCTAAGAACTGTCTTTAAATCCAGTTTCAGGGGAATCCAATGCCCTCTTCTGACCTCTGCAGCATTGCATGACACGGGGGCACAAACCTACATGCAGACAGTATATTCATACACATAAAAAATTTTAAAAAAGCAAAGGACAGAATATTATATATATATATTTCCCAATAGAATTGAAAATGTGGTGTACTTAAGGCTTTATTTTTTGAGTAGTTTATATATTCTGGAATTTAATGCTCTCTCAAATGTATCAGCAATGAAGGTTTCCTCCCACTCTATGGGTATTCTCTTCACTTCCCTGTAAGAAAACAAATGACTCACTCAAAGGATGGAGGAAAGAGCTGAGCAGAGACTTCACAATCGAGGAAATAGAAATGGCTTAGAAACATCTTTAAAAATGTTCAACATCGCTAATAATTAAGGAGATGCAAATTAAAACACTTTAAGATATTATCTCACCCCGATAAGGCTGGCAAGGATCAAGAAAACAAATGATGCCAAATGGCGGAGAGGGTGTAGGGAAAGGGGAACACTCATCCACTGCTGGTGGAAATGCAAACTTGTACAACCACTATGGAAAGCAGTATGGAGAACTCTTAAAAGACTCAAAATGAGCCTACCACCCGACCCAGCCATACCACTTCTGGGAATATATCCATCAGATTCCTCCTACCACAGAGATACATGTACAGCCATGTTTATTGCAGCTTTCTTCACAATAGCGAAGAGCTAGAACCAACCCAAGTGCCCCTCAACCAACGAGTGGATAGAGAAAATGTGGTACATCTACACAATGAAGTTCTATGCAGCGGTAAAGAAAGATGACATCATGAACTTTGTAGGTAAATGGATGGAACTAGAAGATTTTATGCTAAGTGAAGTAACACGATCACAGAAAAAAGAGAACGTTATCCCTCATCTGTGGATGCTAGTACCAAGTACCTAGTTGTAAGACAAACTGAGCAATGTTAATGTTATATTCCTCATGATCTAAAGACAACTGTGCTCTTGCACTGTGAATCCCTAAACAGGTTCTAGAGCTGACCTAACATTTATTTTCAATCCTTGGGTTTTTGGCACATGATGGAGGTATGTGTGCATCTTTTAGAGTAATATGGGATTAAAATGGAAAGGTGCAAATAAAAAAATGCAATATGTAAGTAACATACAGTTTGTTTCCAAAGCATACAATTTTAATATAGGTGCAATGTAATAGGCTGGTTCAACTTAGCCTTTCTGGGTGCTTAATGACCATACTTAATGCCCATACCAATTTGGCCGAGGGACATAAGGGATAACTTTGTTCCTTGCCCTCAGAGGTCAACTAAGTCATAGGGGATTATGTATGGGAGCAACTCTTGAAATGTCCTACAAATGTGGGTCACCAGTCTTTCTGTTCAGGGTCTTGGAGAGCCACTAATGGGACTTCAGCTAGTGTCTAGTCTATAAAGAGGAAAGTCTGCTCATGCTTCAGAAAAGGAAGCCTGGTCTAGCAGGACCTGATTTTGTCCTTGAGTGGATGGAACTGGTAAATGAAAAGCTGAAGGGAGCAAGGTGCTCCCACCCTCCTCTCCCAAAAATCCGAAAAAGACCCCTGAGAACCAGATCCTCAACTGACCTTGAGAAAACAAAAACCTTGGTTAATCTGTGCTAATTGTGTGGCCTTAAGCATCCAAAACGAAAGTACAACCAGATATAAATAATCAGTAAGACTAGAGAAACTGTACTGCAGACATAAAACTTGAGATCTTAGTAAAAAGACAAAAAGAAAAAAAAAGAGAGTACTGTGATTTGGCCTGTCTTCAATTCTTATTGGCAAGTGCATCTACCCTGAGGCTGCCACCACTTTTGGCACTCCTCAAAGACATGAGACATTGCTTTTTAACCTTCCAATATGGACTGAGGACTCATGTCTCTCCAAGAATCCTTCAAACCGTCAACACCAGATGGGAACTACTGAGATACCCAGCTTGTGGATTAAAGAGCTAAGGGGATTTCAGCCTTATCAGAATATAGACTGCCATTGTTGGACTACCTGGGCTGTATCATGGAGGCCATTACCCAGGGGTATCAAGATAGGACACCTGCTTACTGGACTTCATTTGGAGGACCATGGGAGGGATAGACCCCAATGTGGAGCAAAAGTGCAGGATTGATGGTTGCTTGGGATTGCCAAGGAGGAACTTTTAAGCACTTCCTTAAGGAAGATATGACATCTATTAGGGGAAAAAAAAGTCCTCCAATTCAAGTGATATGTGTATGTATGTATGTATATATTTATATATATAAAACTATGTGTATATATGTATATATACTGTAGCAATACAAGTTGGAGAGAACAACAACAAAAGAACTGAAAGAAAAAAAACTGTGGAAAGACTCAGAAAAAGATGCAGGACATGTATGGCAGAGTGCAGGGACTTGGGTGGGGTGGGGGACATGGAAAGGGAAGCAACTCTGGATTTGACTGAGAAATGATGTATGGCTTATAGAAAAAGTATAATAACAATAAAAATATTTTAATAACAAAAAAATAAAGCTTTATTTTTATTATCTTTTAATTACGTGTCTGTTTGTAGGTATGCGCATGTGAGCACAGTGCTGATGGAGCCAAGAGGTCTCAGATCCCATTATGCTGCAGTTGTGAGCTCCCTTATGTGGGTGCTAGGAACAGAACTTGGGTCTTCTGCAAGACCACATGCTTAACAGCTGAGCCATCTTGCCAGTCCCCCAAAAGTGTGATTTTTATAATCCAGTTCATCCCCCTTGCACTGTTTTATTTTCAAAGAACCTCAGCTCTTAGCACATGGGAGTAGAGGCAGCTCAAGTGTCTCAGAAAACAGTTCTGAGATTTGCACCTGGAATTTTGAAATATGACGACACAATTTTGGTGTGAATTAGACTTTTCTACCTTTAGTTAATCCAGGGTCAGAAGAAACTGTCAGTGGGAGTTCAGACTGATTAATTGCCTGCATGAGAGAATGCAGAAAATTATGAATAGGAACTGTACAAGTTTGAAGTATTCATACTTGTATTATTTTCATGTATTGTCTTATATGGTTCAACTTGTAAACATTCCGAACTTTAGCTTCTCCAGGGTGTTACAGTCAGCTTTAAGCATACCCATAACTAAACTTGCTTCTAAGACCAACTGGTTGTGTTAATGTGGCTTAATTGCTAACAGTCAATGTGAATCCAGTTATTTAAGATCTGTGCATTACTAAGTAGTTACATTAAATAATGGAGAAGAACTTATAAAAGAAAAAACAAAGCCAGCCCACACAGGCACATGGTTTTCATTTGGAGAGGAGGGGTTGGAAAGAGGCTTTGCTCTGAGGTTGAGTTCATGGCTTCAGGCAAAACTATGAGATTAAACAGAATCTACAGCAGAAGACTTTAGAGGCATTTAACTTGCTATACGGGAAATCTCAAGGGAGCTTTTGAATTTGAGGAGAATAGGGAATTGGTGAGAGGGTGAATAGTTACATTCTTTTTATTTTTTTGTTTTGCTTTCAACAATAATCATTGTTACCTAAATAATTTCATCATGTGAAATGACATAAAATTTAAGATGTTTCTTAATTAATAACTTCAGCTTTCTGCGTGGCAAATGCAAAATGCTTATCAAGTGGAGTCTCCTCATCTGGTCAAAATGACAGGTAGAGAGAATATGAACAAAAATATGAAATACGATGATGCATGGAAGCAATTCTGAACACCTTACTTCATGGATATGAAGTTGGAGGGCAGTGCATTTACCCATAATAGCATCCTTGGCCACAGAGGTGGAAAATAAATGCTTCTTTTTTTTTTTTAAGAAATTGTTCTTTTTTAAATTTTATTTATTTCTGTATGTGTATGAATGTACTGTCTGCATGCAGGTCTGTGCACCAGTGTCGCGTAATGCCGCGGAGGTCAGAAGAGAGTCTCGGATTCCCCTGGAACTGGAGTTCTCCTGAAATTGGAGTCTCAGACTGTTCTCGGCTGCCATGTGGGTGCTGGGGATCGAACCCGGGTCCTCTGTAAGAGCGGTCGGTGCTCTTAACCGCTAGGCCATCTCTCCAGCCCCAAATAAATGCTTCTTTTGTCCCTCAAATTTCATAACAAAGAGTTGAAGAAAATAACCAAGAGATGATGGTAGATTTGCCCCTACCCACACCACTCAGAAAGGGCTGAGGAGGTACCAACAAGCCAAGTGCCCGAGAGGTACTGCCTGAGCCAAGACTCAGAACTATCCATGAAACACAGTGAGAGGAGGGACTGGCACCACCAAGCCCCAAGTGCCAGTGAGGTAACATTCTCATGTTCTATGGCCAGAATTTCTTACCGTAAGATAGATGCTGCCTTCCAGATCTGCCTGATAAAATGTGATATGAGTTATGTAGCTAGAAAATACAGCTGACTCTGTCCTTAAAATTCACTTGTAGCTAAGTAGATATACATTATATAAAAGAAAATTTGATTCATTTATTTTTATTTTATATCTATGAGTGTTTTGCCTATATGCATGTAAGTGCGCCACATGCATGTAATGCCCGAAGAGGCAAGAGGAGGGTATTGGGTCTCCTGGAACTGTAGTTATGGATGGTTGTTAACAACCACAGTCATGTGGTACTAGGAATTAAATCAGGGCCCTCTGAAAGAGCAGGTCATGATCTTAACCACTGAGCGATTTTTTTCAGCCCTCTCAGGTAAATTTTTAATCAGACCTTTCCTACTGCCTTCAGTATACCTTCCATACCTTCAGTATAGACTACCGTTCATTTAACCAATAGTATACCCCAAAATTTACAAAACAAATGTCTAACAAGTATATGTTACAAACCAAAAGAGCTGTAGTTTATGTACTAACAGGCCAACAAGATCAAAGGCGATTTCCAGTGTCTTTCCTTGTAACTGAGGCGCCTTTCTCAGTCAACAGGCCTGCTGTACTTAAGTGTATTCACTGTGAGCTTTGCAGACTTAGATGACTGAAGATTAGAATATGAACTTCTGTGCCTTAGAGCTAGTGATCCTGTTCAGAAAACAGAAAGGCATGAGTCACTCCACAGAACTCAGACACGGGAGTTGGACACCATGTTCAAAGAGCTTACAAACGTCAATCATGCCAGACATATACAAAGACATTTCAACCATCACTTCAAAGTGTGAACCCTATAAACTACAATACCAAGCCTCCAGGCAAGATGGGCAAAGTGGTACAATGTTGATGGGGGTAAAAAGCTGGTTTCTGATTAGATTTAAGGCTTGTTCTACAAGAAACAACTCATGCCTGTTACTGTAAACTGAGTCAAAAGCTTATGGCAGAGAAGATCTTAAGAAGGGACTTTGTACTGTTTAGCTAAACTAACATGGCACCGAACTGCCTTATAAATGCTTTCGTACCCATAGACACATACTACTCTCAACTTTAATCAGATAAACTCCTCTTTGTGATGAACAGCTGTGAGTGCAGAGATTCAGAGCTGGTCAAGGGCTAAGAGTATGTGGCAGCTGAGTGTCCAGCCATAACAGGATACCGTTCCCTCCAAGGCTCTGATAACACGCAGAAGAAGGGAGGCAGAATGTAGGAGACAGAGATAATTGCAAGGACTGCAGACTGCTATGTTCTGGACATGCTACAGCCTTTGCAATTATGGTCTCACAGCAACTGCTACCACCTGGGATGGACCTGCAGGAGACTGGGCTTGTCAACAGTAAACATGGATTAGGAATGGGCTCGAGGGCCTACCTCCCCCACTTTAGTCTTTGGCTACTGGTGGATTTGGGGAGGAGGAGTAGTCATTGTCTTTAGTTGTATACCCAAAGATAAGACCACCAAAACTCCATAGGCGAGCCTAGTCTAACATCTGCGGGTCACAAAAATAACAAGACGAATGTGCAAAAGGGGCTTGTAAGGAAGTGGGGAGGGGTTTGGCAGAGGGGGAGGGGGATGAGAGAGGTTCAGATTAAGAGTAAATAGAAGGCATATACGAAATTGTTGAGTAAGGAATTTGGTAAAAATTGAAAAATACTCACACAACAGTATCAGTTCAAAGCAATTTTTTGAAAACTATGAGTTTCCCTATGAAACCCCAAACTACACAAAGCGCAGTAGAGTGGGGAATGGAAGCAGGTGGAAAAATGTGACAAGAAAGGTAAATGTGGCAAAATTGGAGTGGTCAAACATAGCCTCTAGGACAAACCCAATTCTAGCCTCTCTTAATCCCAGGGCTCAGGTCGGAGCAGCCCCTCAAGATAAAGCTATACTTGCTGGGACATCACAGCAGGCTTCGCCCTTAGCTTTGGCTTACTGCTCCATGCCTGCCCTAAGCATGCATCTGGGACTAGTGGTATCCAATTTAGACACTTCATTGACTGGTTAAGCAGTGATTAGAACCTACGGGAACATCAACCCACTCAGGCGACCACCAGTACCTCCTACTCCTTCCTTGCCCCATTCTGCTGGAGACACTTCCTCTTGGAACACCACAGAGGCTGCGGTCCACACTAACCACAGGAAAGCTTCAGGTGAAACTTCAGTTTATTTGACATGGCATCCTTTCAAACAAAACTTCCTGAAGGAGACCTTCTTAAATTAAGCTCTTGGGATGGAGGAGGGGGAATCAAATAATACTCAAAATTCTGGTGTGCCTTGAATCTTTCAATAAACTTGGCATTATTTACTGGGCTTCTCCACACAATCTCTCTACTGTCAGCATCTTGTTTTTGTCTTTCTCCTGGATGGGTTTTTAATATAATTAGAAATCTTCCCCCAACTTTTTAAAAGCATGATTATCAGAGTCTACCTTCTCCTCACAAGACCTAAACCTTAAAATCACCCCTTTTTTTTTTTTAAATCAAGATCTTGAGGGTTGAGTGTGTAGGAGAAAGAGACAGAAGGAAACTGGGTTTCCAGATAAGGTCTGAGGTAAAAATGAAAAGCCTTACCTCCTCAGAGTCCCATAACCACCTAAAACAAGGGCGGAAACTACTGTATCTGTACCAATTTTGTAAATTATGAGATGGATCACAAATAATTTGTTCCTAATATCTGCAGGATAAAAAAAATCACAATTCCCTCATTCCTCTGTAGATAAAAGCAAATTTAAGGTCACATATATATTAATACATATTTTTCTTGCACCTTACAACACTTTTTAGATGTGTGAGAGGGAAATTAAGGAACCTACAACCAACATGCAGAGAATGTTTTCCACTAGGAAGAGATGTTGTCATCAAAGCGAGGACTGAAACTTTAGGGAGAGGAGTGCAGAGACATCGAAGAATTGTTTCCCAGGAAGTTTGCTGAGATTGCTATAGGGTGCATACAACCAGCTCATTCTTAAACGAAACAAAACTTCAGTGAAGACCTATTTGACTTCTAGGTCTTGAAGAGTAAGGTTTTGTGTCTCTTTGGTTGGAGAATGGCTTCAAGAGACTCTTCAGTACTCTATAATCCAGTGGTTCTCGAAGCTGTTCCCCAGCATTCAATTTGTACCAGCAACAGCTGGAAACTTGTTAAAATATTCCTTAGCTTTGGAAGTGAGGTCCAGGAATATGCATGCATTTTTAAGTTACTCCTAAGTGATTTGCAGACTCAAGTTTGGGAATTACTGCTATAAAATGGAGTCAGCAGTCATTACTATAAATCTATCTATTTGTTGGGCCACAGGTGCTGCCCATAAACAACCTCTTGACCAGCCATGCACCTTCTCTAGGATGCCATGAGAAGACAGCTAACAGTTTAACCTGCCCTGAGCTGGAAGAATGAGAAAAGATGCCTGGAAAGCCATCCACCTATCACCTATCACTCCCCACTTCTAGGGCAGCCAATGACTAGCCAATAGGATCCTTAAAACTGGCTGTGTTGAAAGGCAGGGTACCTCTGGCAATGCAGATCAGGTCAAGGTTAGACTTCACTTTGGTTTATTTTCTCTCTCTCTCTCTCTCTCTCTCTCTCTCTCTCTCTCTCTCTCTCCCTCTCCCTCTCCCTCTCCCTCTCCCTCTCCCTCTCCCTCTCTCTCTCCCAGTGTACACATGCCACACTGCACACATGAGGTCAGAGGACAACTTTTCAAAAGTTGCATCTTGCTAAGTTAGGGCTTCCCCAGGCTAGGTGGCCCATGAGCTTCTGTTCAATTCTGTCTTTGCCTCCCATCTCATCAGAAGGGCACTGAAATGACAAATTCCTAATACCACATGTTCTAGGCATCCAACTCAGGCTGTGTGGCTTTGCATGGGGAGTATGTTTATGTGCTGAGCTGTCTCTCTCTAGCCCTAGATTCTGCTTAAATCCATTATCCAATGTATTCTTTTCCCCATTTCACTGAAGACTATTCCCTCAATAAGTCTTTACTTCTTTTTTTTCTGCTTTGAGGGAACCAGACCAGTGCATGAATTTTAATAGTTACAGGTGACATGGTGCTCTTTGTAGAGCAAGACTGGGTGGGGAGTGATTATTGTTTGGTGAAAAATAATTCATAAATATTGGAACACTGATATTAGTCTTATTAATGGTGTCTCCAACAACACTGGGTTTCAACATAGTAAAGAAAGCTGACATTAATACCACCATAATCACTGGTAGTAGACATGCTTATTGTACAATTTTATTATGTCCAGCTATATGAAAAGAAAGGGCCAGAATCCCCCAGTAGAGCAGGTATTCCTATTCAGTAACATAAAATAGTCCATTAAAAATATTTGCTGTGGGGGCTGGAGAGATGGCCTAGTGGTTAAGAGCACCGACTGCTCTTACAGAGGACCCAGGTTCAATCCCCAGCACCCACATGGTGGCCGAGAACCGTCTGAAACTCCAATTCCAGGAGAACTCCAGTTCCAGGGGAATCCGACACCCTCTTCTGACCTCCGCGGCATTGCACGACACAGGTGCACAGACTTGCATGCAGGCAGTACATTCATACACATACAGAAATAAATAAAATTAATAAAAAAATTAAAAAAAATATTTACTGCGCCCCTATTCTCCAGGCTTCTACAGTAACCTCTACAAACAAACCCTCTGACATCAGGGAACTTCCATCCTAAAGAGAGAGGAAGAGAGCCAATACACATGAATGCTGTAGCCTTGTAACAAAGCTATCTAAGGAGGTATAGCCAGAATAAAAACTGGGGAAGCAAATGACTAGGGAGTGGGTAGCACATCAATAAAGTAATATTTGTGCAAACACAAATGCAGAAAGGAAAGCCATGCAATACCTGGAATGTTATAGAAAGGGCAAGTATAATAACCCTCTGGGGGTGGTTTGCTTAGCGCTACTATTGCAAACACCACAGGGCTGATGGGTCTGATATGCTGTGAGCAAGGAAGTCAGCAGTGGGAGATGGTTCCAGAAGTAGCTAGCACCTTGACTGCAGACCACATTGAATGGAATCTCAGTGTGATAGGAAGTCTTTAGAGGACTCTCAGCAGGTGTACAAGAGAACACCACAGATGAGAGGATGGTACAATGGACTAAGTAAGAGTGGAATGGAGATGAGGAGCGTCCAGAAAGCTTACTGACCCACTTATGAACAGCTTTAACCCATTAGAGTTCTGAGTAGGCTTGAAGGAGATGCACACGCTGTGCTCTACACACAACTGGCCTTCCTTCTGACAACTTGGAATGGAAAGAGAGGAGATAGGAAATGTTGAGTCTCAGACATCCAAAGAAACAGAGAACCCAGGAAGTGGTCAGTAGGGTGTCTGACGGTGGCGGCGTGAGCACTAGCCACTCCATAGCTCGTCTCCTGCTTCCTGCTACTTTATATGGTACTTTGGGGGGCTGGGAAGCTTGATTGAGTGTGCATTCTATTCTCTGAAGCTAAATAGAAAGGAATAGTTTCATTTTATTCTATTCAGAGTATGTGTCCTGCTAACAACTACAGTCTCGACTTCATTTCTTGCTCCCAATAAAGTTTCCTATTTGCTGCTGAAATTTTATTGTCACTGTCTTTCAAGTGTTGGGAAGAGTTTAATTATGATTTATAATGCAAGCAGTTTTTAACAAAGGGAGTCATTTCTTTGGAAAAGAATAAAACCCTGTCAGTTTGTACAATATTTAAGGACTGAATCCATAGAGATCTCCTAACACTATTTTCCTAAGCAGCATTCAGTTTCCCCATTTATATGTTTCCTGGTGTTGGTGGTTGTGGTGTATGCGCCTTATGGTCAGCTGGCTTAGGAAAAGGAGGTTCCAGAAAGAATGAAGGTGCTGGTTTTAAAATTAAGCCTGAATCTTTCACATGCCTTTTGGATTATATCCAAAAGAAATTGCTTTTCCTGGACCAAAGATACTGCCTCACCAGGCAGTACAAATGCCAGAGTCTATTTAAACAGTCTCCATGATTTGTTTCCCAGACTGGGCTTTGTATGTGTACTTCCTTCAGGGAAACACATAGTTTTCCTCTCTTGCAGGCCAATTTCCTGTAGAAGGGCCTCTTTGGGAAATGATAACCACAGCATACTTCTGGGTTTAAGGTGACAACTCAAAGGCAAAGCACATATACGCACACACAAAACACCTGTAAACAAAATGTGATGAAGTAGAGGAAAGCCAGTGGGAGAAATGACCTTCTCCCAATTGCCAGTTCGTTTCATTTAGTTAATTCACTAGTTTTGAACAGAAACTTTCACAACATTTTCTTAACTTATTCTGGGATTCCAAATGTGTCCCTTTCATCTTGGGGATAAGGGGATAGCTCCATGGTAGAGAGCTTGCTTAACATGTGCAAAGCTTTAGGTTGTATCCCAAGGGCTGAAAAAAAAAAGTTTTTATTTTAGTGTGTTGGGTGTAGATTCACACAGTCTGAGTTACTATCAAAGTTCAGTTCTATTGTGGGTTAGTACAGGACACCTAAGGCTGCTGCCAGAATAAGCCAATTAAAAGATGCCCCTTGTGTTCTGAAGGTGAGGTTGGAAGAGGAGATTGAGCAGCTCTGGAGTTACCAGAGCTGTTTTATGACCCCAGTCTTTGAGTATTTCCTTAAGGAGTGAGTGTGCTCGCCCCAAGCTAAGTAAGAACCTGTGGGGATGTTTCCACACAAGAAGAGCAGCAAGGGCTACAGAGCTTCACTTCTAATCACAGAGCTAGCACCCCTGGCAATATTGTGGTTTCTCTAGGTTAAGACAGAGAGGCCACATTGATGGTGTTGGAAACAAGGATGGCTGCCCTTAGGCCAGAGCAGCTTCTAGAAAGTCACTGAGTGGATGTAACTCACCGCCAGTTCGAAACAATCCCAGCCATTACAAACAAAACCCAAAGAGCACATTCTATTTACTAACCATCAGCTCTTACAACAATCAAAGTTCCTTAACTGTAAAACTCTATTATGCTGATCTTCCAAGATATATACGAAAATACTGTTATAACCGAAGGAATTTACTAATATAAATTGGATAAATATATGTACCACAGAATAAAGGAAATACAATATCAGGAACAATAAGGATCCTGGAAATACTACAGTTGACTACTTCCCGACTATCTGTTTAAAGATAATATTTTATTTAATCATCATAAACACATCCTTCCAAGGCAGACACACATTTTCTTATTTTACAATGACAGAAAAGTCAGTGATGGAACCTGGCTTTGTGACACTAAGCTCAGGCCCTTTGAACTGCACCAGTTCCCTCTGAGTGCCCAAGAGTCCCTGACACTGCTGCAGAGGAGCCACCTCAGGGGCAGCAGATGTATTGGTACCTCCTGTTCTTCCAGGGAGACCAGGGCTAAATGTCAATAAACAAGCCATAACTTCACACCAGCAGCAGAAGAGGTTCAAAAACTTGACTTACACTCTATTGCTTCTTTATTGTATAATGCTTTTATTGATGTTTTGTGTATTTCAGACATCATTTTTCAGTTCAGTTTAGACATATTCCCCTTTCCCTACCCCCAACCCCACCCCAGATCATGCACTCTGCCATAAATGTCCTGCATCTTTCTCTCAGTCTTTTTTATTTAAGAATTCACATTTTCCTCCTTTAATTTTATATTACTCTAAAATATGAATACGGGGCTGGAGAGATGGCCTAGTGGTTAAGAGTGCAGATTGCTCTTGCAGAGGACCTGGGTTCGATCCCCAGTACCCACATGGCAGTTGAGAACCATCTTTAACTCCAGTTACGGGGGAATCTGACACCCTCTTCTGACCTCTGTAGCATTTGCATGACACAGGTGCACAAACCTACATGCAGACAGAACATTCATACACATAAAAAATAAAATAAAAAAAATCAGATGCCTTTATAAAAAATATGAATACACACTTTCCACTCATATACAGTAATTACAGAGTCTGAAAGTAAGTTGTGGATTGATTCTAGAGTCCCTTAAGAGATTTACATTATAACAACATAGTTGCTTTCAGATAAACAGAAATATAAGAATAATGTTATTCAGCTTGCCTTTCATCTGGGGACTTGGTGTTAGCATCCACAAATGAGGGAAACCATTCCCCATTTGTTTTTCTGGGACTGTGTTACTTCACTTAGCATAATGGCTTTGAGTTCCATTCATTTACCTGCAAAGTTTATAATGTCATCTTTCTTTACTGCTGAGTAGTACTCTATCGTGTAGATGTACCACATTTTTGTCATCCACTCGTCAGTTGAGGGGCATTTGGGTTGGTTTCCAGCTCTTCACTATTGTGAATAGAGCTGCAATAAACATGGATGTGCATGTATCTTTGCGGGTAGGATGAGTCTTGTAGTATATACCTAGGAGTTGTATGGCTGGGTCAGGTGGTAAGCTCATTTTGAGTCTTTTAAGGGTCCTCCACACTGCTTTCCATAATAGTTGTACAAGTTTACATTCCCACCAGCAGCTGATGAGTGTTCCCCTTTCCCCACAACCTCT
This sequence comes from Rhizomys pruinosus, assembly GCA_009823505.1. Lineage (NCBI taxonomy): Eukaryota > Metazoa > Chordata > Mammalia > Rodentia > Spalacidae > Rhizomys > Rhizomys pruinosus. Next base: position 1,398,722 of record VZQC01002773.1, read on the forward strand.
CCAGCATTTGGTGTCTTTTGTTTTCTTGATCTTAGCCAGTCGTATCGGAGTGAGATATCTGAGAGTGGTTTTAATTTGCATTTCCTTAATTATTAATCATGTTGAACACTTTTTAAGATGTTCCTCAGCCATTTTATTGTTTCTTTTAATTAATACTAATTATTTGAGAGAGAGAGAGAGAGAGAGAGAGAACAGGCTCATGTGTGCTATGGCGTGACTATGGAGCTTAGAGGACAACTCTCAGGAACCAGTTCTCTCTTGCCACCTTGCAGGATCCTGTGACTGAACTCAGCTCATCAGACCTCTGTACAAATGGTCGTCTTTACCCATTGAGCCATCTCACCAGCCCTCTATTGTTTCTGATTCCATCCCCCACTTCTGCTGTGACTTTGATTTGAGGACACAATGTCATTGTGGATTAGATGGACCTATGGTTCTCAGGTGGTACAGATTTGGGGTTTATAACAATGCAGTGCTGGAACAAAGTACAGAATTTCTATGTAGCATAAAAAAATGACAATTTGTGAAACAAATGATGCCAAGAAAATTAGAAATTAGAAAATACACTCCCTGTTTCTCAGTAAATGAATTCCACATGAGCTACCACATTGTAAATTAAGAGGAAAGCATAAATGTCTTTGGGCTGGCTCGGTCCTTCTCTGTCTTGATTAGCAAGGTCATTGCACAGCTCTACGTATGATAAAATGGGTAGGAAGCCACACATGTTCACATTGTACCAAGTATCTGCCAGTCTCCTGACTGTGGTGCTGTGCTTTGATTATAGAGCCATTAGGGGGGGAACTGGGTGAAGGGTACAAGTCCTGCATGACCCTCTCAATTTCCTGTGGGCCTATTGTTATCTCAAAAACAAAAAGGAAAAATAAAATTCAAATAAAAGTATAACAAATATAAATATAACAAAAATAAACAATTATAACAAAACAAAAATCCAATGGTTAGTCTAAGCAAGAAAAGATGCTGTAAAACAAAGTATTTGTATATTTAACTATAAAAATGGGAAATTTTTGAATGTTTAAAAATGTAAAATTAAAAGATAAATATTCACACACTTCCAGTATGCCTGGCAAATGAGGGTTACAAGTTTTAATATATCACTTACATAACAGTTAAAAATGTGGACTTGGGGGCCCTGGGTCAAGCTGTAATTTTTCTCATGCAGTGTCAGGCTGGTCTTCTTTCCTGACAGCTGGGGACTATGGTATGCTAGGTGACCTCTATCCTTGTAGTCATCTGCCAAATGGAACTCCTTGCTCCTTCCAACACCTCCATTTCCCTTCTAATCCAGAGCTTCCACTTCACTGTGATGGGACAACAGGATAATCGTACGAGGCTCTCCTCCATATTGGACTTCCATAATGTTGAAGGGGAGTGGATTGTACTAGCTCCCTTTAGCAGCATAACACAGAGACAGGAGCTCAGAGAAGTTGGTGATTTCCCCAAGATCACTCAGCCAACCATCTTATTTTTCTAAATTAAAAGCCTGGACTGGAAGTTTCCAGTTTCTTGGATTGGAAATCTCTAAGCTACATTATGACTAAACGAAAGGATTTCCATTAAGGATTCTGTGAGCTGCACTTCTTCTAGTGTGATCTGGCGGACACCCTTGGTGAAGCTTTGCTTCTAACTTCTTGATTCTCATTAAGATTTGAGAATATAGCATTCTAGGGTGGAAGTCTCCTGTGGGCAAGCCAGCTGCCCCTGCAAACTGAGTCACACTTGATACATGCACAGAGATTGCTTTTTGTTATCACTGTGATTGTTTCACAGCTCTGTCCCCAGAGAAACTCGAGGCTTAAGCTACACAAGGACTATGGGTTGCTGTGGTCTGACATCGACTCACAAAATCAGTACAGTAACTCGTGATCCTTTGTCTCCTAATTTGAAACAATGAATGAAAAAAAGAGAGTCTATGTTTTTGCCTGGGAGGCTTTTGTTATGTCAGTTTTTACCACCTAGGATCACAAGTATGAGGATCTAAGTATCAGTTAGACTGCTACTAAGCAGATGGAAGCTTTATTGTTGCTTTTGGAAGCAAGAACAGAATTCTTTTTTTTTTTTTTTTTTGGTCTTTTCGAGACAGGGTCTACCTGTAGCCCCAGCTGTCCTGGAACTCGCTCTGTAGACCAGGCTGGCCTTGAACTCACAAAGATCTGCCTGCCTCTGCCTCCCAAGGGCTAGGATTAAAGGCATGCGCCACCACGCCCAGCTAAGCACAGAATTCTTTTAAGAGCACCATTCAGTATGGCCTTGGGCACCTAAGTCAGTTTTGCTGAATTTCCTCTCTCACCTAGTGAAAGAAGTTCACCATTGTTTGGAAAACCTGCTCCACAGCTCCACAAATAGTGTCTTCAATAGTTCCAGTCACCAAAGAAACTAGTGTGTGTTTGTGTGTGTGTGTGTGTGTGTGTGTGTGTGTGTGTGTGTGTATGTGTGTGGAGAGAGAGAAAGAGATAGAGATAGAGATAGAGATAGAGAGAGAGAGAGAGAGAGAGAGAGAGAGAGAGAGAGAGAGAAACTGCGGGTCAGTGCTGCACCGTGCAGGGAAAACTGTTAAAAGAATCATGGTCATCTGGTCCTGACAACATTTCTTGTCCTCTCTCTCTCTCTCTCTGTCTCTCATGCACACACACACAAATACACACAAGGAATGAAAATTCTCCTGCATGTATTCTATGTGATATCACTAGATGCCTTTCTTTGGAATAACAAACACAAGACAGCAGCAACAAAATGGCTCTATTACACATTAAAAATAGAACCAAAATATTCTTGCGCATCATGCAGGCTGATTTGGGAGTAATATAGTTCTTGACTTGGAATGAGTTCCAAAGTTAGCTCTGGTTTATAAGTGAGGGCCCCATGGGACAAGAAACTAGCCCAGGAAATAGATTTCAGCGATCTTTTATTGAGCTGGAAGTCCCTCACTGATGCTTGTAGAGTGTTAACAAGAACCTCTTGTTATACAGTTTCCTCAGCCCTGAAAACATGGACGAGACTCCTGCTGCTGGATCACTATGAAACTGAAAGTAGCTTTACAGTAGGATGACCCCTAAGCAGAGAGGTTTAAAGGGAGGTGAACTCAGTGTCTTTAAAATACACATAAATCGAGCATATCGACACCATATGCTCAAAGCTTGTTGCCAAGCACAGGGGAAAAGAACAGGCAGACCCAGAGTCCCAGAGACTGAGAAGGTAATTTGTGACCCTCAGAGTCAATGAATAGTGATTTAACTCAGTTTTCTTGACTTTGATGTTTTCCTGAGAAAAATCACATGAAAATCTGTATTTTTCTCCCTATTATATTCCTCATGTGATACAGTGCCAAGATTCTTTCACATCAGAAGAAATATCTCAACAGAGTAAAAGGTTAGGAAAGGTTAGACTTCATATTTCTTGTAAGATTGTTCTAGCAGCCAGCCTGCCCATCCAGAGCAAACCAGAAGGTGTAACAGAAATCAGGTCACTGATAATTATCTCTCCCTCACCAGCTATGGAGCCTGAGTAAGGCTCAGCTGCCTGCAAACTGCCAGGCCCAGGTGAGTGCTCAGGTTCTAGTGTCTTTTAAGGATTACTTTTAGAAACTAGTTGTTGGCGGAGTTTATAGAAAAAGCCAATAACCAAACAAGTGTGGCCTCCTTCCTACATCCTCGGTGGGTTACTGGATACTAGCCTAAGGGTTTCTTACACCTTTCCAGTTTCACCTGGGCCTGCATGCCCAGCAAAGTCAGAACCAAGGTCCAGCACAAGACCTGGGGCTTAGAACCTAAGCCTCTGTGTTTAGAACACATCTTTCCTTAGCTCACTGTATAGTTAGTTCTAGTCCATACAAGACCTTCCACAACTCAGACTCCTCAGATAAAAGGAGGGAGGGGAGGCAGCTCAAATATTTATTTCACAGAGGGTTTTTTTTTTTTTTGGTGAGATTTTAACAGATTATGGCAGCAGAGAATGCTGTAAGTTTAGAAAACGCCTGTTGTTTCTCAACCTTGGAACTATACTCTCTAATAAGATAAAGTCTGCTACAAAGAAGATCTGTGAATTTCCCACCTGTCCATGCCCAAATACTAAGAAAAAAACCTTTTACAAACAATCCTTTTAATCATAATATATTTCTCTTTTGTAAAAATATTCTATCACTTCATAGATGACCATCTTGAAAATGCTGTCTGTATATCCAGCTTGTTTGAAGACCTGCTTTTCAAATGGCAGGCAGCAAGTCACTCTGAAAGGGACTAGGGTGGTCTTAGGACTGGCATTCTCCCTGCAGAAGCAGCTTTGGGCCCTCAGGCCCTTCAGTACTTACTGGCACAGGAGTCTGTCACCCACAGCGTCTGAACATTGGTGTGGCACAGCGGATGAGCTCAGCCTTCTGAAGTGGCCAGGGTGGTTAGAATGGAGGTACCCTGCCACATTGACTTCCTGAGGGCAAGTTCAGTCAAAGCCACATTAAAAGACAGTTGCTTAATATTGGCAGAACTTTTCAGGAGGCACCAAACATGGGTGTTTGGGAGGAGGAGGAGGAGGAGGAGGAGGAGGAGGAGGATTATTAGTGGGCATCATTGTCATAAAATGACAAAGCTGTGCAAACGCTTCCTGGCTTCATGTTCATGACTCTGATGGGGGTGGAAGTGGCCTCGGAGGCCGGAGGCTTTCCTGAAGAAGCTGTAAAATGATAAAAGGAGCCAGGGTTTCAACTGGACTGCTACTAACCAAAACAAAGAGGAAGGCTAAGCAGACTCCCCACTCAATCCCAACCCTGGCTTATAATTTTCAGACTGGGTTTGTACAGGAAACCACTGACAGGAGATGTGGAGTTGGGTTTTGTTTCTGTGGTGACTTTTATCCTCAGTGAGCCACTGCGGGTCCTATCTAGCCTTATGTGCTCATAATAGACACATGGAAGCACTCATCCAAGAAGCAGTGGCTTCACTGTGCACCACACACACCTCCTAGTGGCCTCAAGTGAAACACCTGCTCAGAAAAGTGGCCTTGCACTCTCAATTCTTGCCATGTGAAATCAGGATGTCAGTAGGGTCCAATCCCTGACCTAAGACCACCAGCATAGTCTACAGATAGATTTTCACTTGATTTCCAGGACAAAAGAAAGCCAGGGGACATTCTTTCCGATATTCATCAACTTTAAGTCACAACAAAATAACAATAATACTTAACTGGAAGCCAGAACAAATGGAAAAGTATTCAGAATTCTCAGCACTATTGGCCGACCACCTTCTGTTGTCTCTATTACTAAAACAGTCCTATACAGGGGCTGCTTCCTAGCCGATTCCCTGGATAGATTCAATGCTTAGGTCTCACATTTCCTGTCCATGCACCTCGTACAATTTGACTTATGCAAGGCATGAACAGAAAAATGAGAACTTTCAGTCCTGGTAGGGGACAGTAGACATGAGCAGTCCACTCAGCTAACAGGGTACGCTTGTACATCAGGGCACTCAGCTAACTCAAGCTAAGCTGTGCACTAGGAAACGGTATGTAAAGAGTTTCACAGAGGTTCCAGGTATCTCTAGGTCCTTGGGAATTGTATTTGACTCATGAAATTTAGAATTCTCCACCCACACAAATCAATGTCATCTTCCTTTTCCCTGTCCTTGTTCTACCCTTTTCTATAAATCAGGAGATGCCTGGAGCTGCCTACAGCAGGCACAAAGATTTCTCCAGTGAAGCATATTCTACTGCAAAGAGGGGAAATTTCCAGGAAGCTTTGAGTTTACTGGTTTAGGGACTAAATCAAAACCCCTTACTTCTGATTCTGACTCTGCCAACAGTTGGTTAATTAATAGCATTTAAATGCCTTTTATAGATTTCAGTGTTTTGACATTAACTCCTTGGCCCCTCACCACGTACCTTGAACACATCACCTGTTTCTACATAAACAAGCCATATCAAGGGTCTGCACATCTCGACCAAGGTCATGTCTCTACATCTGCAGGTGGAGGACATTTACAGCCTTCCCAGCAGCCTGAGTCCCATCAGAATACACACACCTGCTCATTCTCTGTGCACCTTAGAGGATTCCTCTTATGGCTTGTGAGTTGCTGTCATGGTTAGGTGTGTATAATCACCTCAGCGCTCCTGGAGAAATGGAACCCTGCTGAGAAGAAGAAGAGCAGGACACCCCCTCTGATGGCCTGAGGATGTGGCACCACATTTGGTACATGGTATATGCTCTGGATACATTTAGCAGAGCGAACCAATGAGTTAATCTGATAAGAAATTGCAACCAGGTGAACTCTGTGCCTCACCCACCTGACAGCCTCTTGTTCTCAGCCCAACTCCCACCAGTCAAAACCAAAATTTTTCAAACACAGAAAAAGCTGCGTGATTGATAGAAACTTAAATGTTACTCATCGCTGTGGGCAGGTAATAACCTTGAGTCTAAATGGATGTGGCTCTAATTTCAGGCATAGCATGAACATCTGGAATGATTAGGGAGTGGCAAGCCTTCTCCCGAAGGCCAGAAATCACATTTGGAACTCAGTGGCAGTTGTTTCTGCTAAAATCACAGGCACTCAGGCACCCACCTTGCTATTCTCATCTTCAGATTGAAAAATATGAGTCATCAACTGTTGGAGGGAGTTTAACGTGCAAATTATTTGGATAGCAAAATGTAAAGCTCCAACCCCAACCGAATATTAAGTCCAATCTTAGCAACCAATTAGACAAAGTTGACTTCAGTATCAACCTCAAAGTCCAAGAGGGAAAGTGAGCAGCTTACGGTTGTTCTAAGATTCTCACAGGCACATCACAAAGCATGAACTCTGCAGAGAAAATGAGGGAACAATAGCTTTCACCTCTTGGGTCCTGACCAGACAGGAGGCTTTCTCCAGACAGGGTTGCATGCTAAATATCTGCTCAGCCAGATCCGGTATCAAGGTATAAAAATAAATACATCCAGGGCATCTGCAACCCAGCATTGAAGATTTCACAACTCAAGGACAAGGCCCTGTCTCCACCAGCCTCTACCTTTCCTCACTAATTGTTGTGGCTCTGGCAGCCTGGGTTCAGCCTCCTGGACCTGAGAGATTCACTTGGTTCCATGGATACTGCCTTCATCTGCCCAGGAGCCTCCCACCACTACCACTGCTGCCTTAGCCATGCCAATCACTGTTTTCTATGTCATGAATTCTCTTATAATTTACAGGATCTATTCTTGCTTGCAATGTACACCTTGGGTGACTCTCATTTATCTTTCAAAACTTAGTTCACATAATCTGGGATGTTCTCACTGACTGTTGCAGGTAGGGTTGGGATCCCTTCTTTGTTTTCCAAAAACCTTGCCCTTGTGCAGATATATATGTATATAGATATATAGATATATCACAACAAAAAGCACAAGCATAGTTCTCTGGCTCATGTTCTCAGAGTCCTGTAAATGAGTGGCAGGCTGAGAGTACCAAAGAACCAAAACATGTCTTCTGACAGACTAATGGAATGACTGAGCAATAGCTACAGTGGTGGCTGTCACCTCAGGGCACTAAGAACAGGCTGGAGGCCTTTGAAGTGTTTTCATTCCTTTAGTCTAACAGATAGCCTCCTTCATTATATGAAATTGAACCACATGATTCTTGTCGTAATCCAACTTCATTCATTCAGTCCTCATTGACTGACCATCTACTGACACATTTTCCTAGGTGTTCTGGAAGCACACCTGGATAACTCAAGAGTCTAGAAAGGCCAACATGCTAAAGGAGCAATAAACTTCTAATCACGGAAGTTTCAGGTAAAGCTCAACTAATCTTTGTAGACTGATGAGACAACCAACCATACGGGCTGGGGAGGAGGACCCCTGGGTAAAGTGTTTCTTGCACAACCTGAGTTCATATTTTCATGCCTACAGAAAATCTGGGCAGGGCAGGGTGCATCTGGGCACAGGGTAGGAATAGGCAGGTCCTGGAGACTTGCTTGCCAGCCATTCTAGCTGAATGTTTCAATGAGAGAACTTGTCTCACAAAATAAGGTGAGGAACGATACAGGAAGAAACCCAAATTCAACATTTGGCCTTCGTATACCTGCATGCGGGAGAACACACACACACATACACACACACACACACACACACACACACACACACACACAAACACACAACATATGAGTTTAACCACTGAGTTTTGAGTAAGATTTTAAGTTATAAGTAAATATCCCCCTCTTTTGCCTTTTACCTGTATGTGCATGTGAGTGTGTATGTGTGCTTATGTGTGCTAGATATCTGTTGCCACTCTGCCCCAGATACTGTGGTGTGAATACTTATACAAATGTTAAGTACACAATAATTGTATGCTATAATCTAAAACTTTCCTTGGTTATTTTCTGCCAGCCGATATAATTTTCCACGTCTAAAACGTTCTTGTTCCTCTTTGGGTAACAGTTTTAACATTCCACAGGCCTGAGTTTGCTGTCCCTAAACTGCTTATTCTCCTGAGTCCTGTTAATCTCTCATGTTTATTATCATTTTTTCAGCTGCAGTCACTGTGAACAGTAGAATGTTTTTCCCCATGGTAATAAATATTCATGTATTTATGAAGTAATGAAGAAAATGTTGCTGAGCATGAAGGCGTCAATGTCAACAGTCAGGAGAGAATGAAACGGCATTAACATCTATTAACACTCTCACACCTTCCTCCAGCATTTACTCAACATGCAGGAGGCTGAAACTTGAGGTTTGGAGGTTTTGGTAATGACTACAGGATGGGCAGGAAAACAGACACATCTGGCTCTCCACGGCTCGGGGTGTCATTTCTATTTCACAATAGCACACGGGTGAGAAACACTTTTGTGCTTTTTCACATTGTTTATTTATTCCTTGGAGACTGGGATGGTCTACATAGCCCGAACATAAGACCCAGCTCAGGCAGGGATGATCTGTAATGCCAGCTGCTCAGCCCAGCCCCATCAGGAAATGGGGGTTGCTTTCATGAGCACCCCCACCTCCTCAGGACTCATATCTGTATTCTGAACCCAGATCACCACTCCACTGCACCTGCTGGCTCAGAGACAGCTACTGTGGTGACACAACTGTCAGTTTCCTTTGCCACAAATCCTGTTTGGTAAATTTATGAGGAACAATGCAAAGTTACTCCTTAAAGGTTTTGAAATATGAATAGAAAAGCTTCTGGACAAGAGATTATGCCAGTGTGTACATACTGTATATATGGAGAATATTCTTTAGAAACATGCTGCTAGACAGGAAGAGGAAAGACAAGGAAAGCTGACAGCATGCTGGCATAGTCTACTTAGCAGATAAGCACTTTGTAGTTAGAAAATTAAGGCATTAATTGTTCTTATTAATTAAAACATTAATTTGTAATTAAAAAATTAGAAAGCTTCTCAACATCTCTAACCCTCAGTTTTATTACCTTTTAAATTTTATTTATTTTATTTTTATTTTATGTGTATGAATATATTGGCTGTATGTACGTAAGTGTATCCATGTTGTGTAGTACCCTTGGAGGTCAGAAACAGGTGTCGGGTCCCTAGAACTGGAGCTATGGATAGCTGTTAGCTGCCACATGGGTGCTGAGATTCAAAATTGGGTCCTCTGCAAGAGGAGTGAGAGCTCTTAACTGCTGAGCCATCTCTCCGGTTTCATCATCTCAATGCAACAGTTCTTAAACAGAATTGAGTTCCAGTCACATGTCCACAGGACCTTTGACAACTTTGTAGACATTGTTTTCTTTCATGAATGAGGTGGGAGCTCCCTCCAACTTGTAGAGAAATGGAAAATAGCACACTTTCATTAATGGCTAGGGCAGACCCATAGCAAAGAATTACCTTTAGTAATGCCAAGGTTGGAAGACCTGCTTCAGTGGAATAGTGACAGTTGTACCTGACCCAAAAAGTGATCAAAGAAGTCAATGCTTTGAAAGTATGTCAGTTTTGCTATTGTCCCTATAGTAATTAAAGACCCTATTTGATTCCTGAAAAGCTATTGGAATGTTTTGCCTAATTAAAAATAGAAAAGAAGGGGCCGGAGAGATGGCTTAGCAGTTAAGAGTGCCGACTGCTCTTGCAGAGGACCCAGGTTTGATCCCCAGCACCCACATGGCAGCTGAGAAGCATCTTTAACTCCAGTTCCAGGGGAAAACGACACCCTCTTCTAACCTCTGCAGCATTGCACAATGTGGAATGCACAGACCTGCATGCAGACAGTACATTCATACACATAAAGAATAAATAAAAAATTAAAAAAATAGAAAAGAAACTAAACTAATATTCTTGAGAGTTTATTATACACCAAGGATCGTATGCTAAATACTTTGTGTCATGTACCATATAATAATCTTATTAAATAATTATACTCTCCAATGTATGGGGTTAATCCAAAACTCCTATATACCAAGATAAGTCAGTTCTAACATCTTGGTTTAGAGAAAAGAAAATTTTGGATGAAAGTAACTGCCACGTATGTCTAACCCTTGAGCCAGGATAGCTATGATCACAGGTCTGTGGAACAAGGAGCGTTTTATCTCCACTTTCCCTCTGTCTTGGTAATTCTGTCCCTCTTACTCACTGATAGCCCACTGACTGTCAGGTTGCCTCTCCCACTCAGTACTCTTCCTTTCTGCTGCTACCACTCTCACAAAATCACAACAAAATTCTAACATCTCCCTAACAATCACATGCTAAGTTATCCAGGAAACATAGGACCATGTTTAAAGGAAAGAGCACTAATAAATGAAATAATCACGATGATAAATATCCAAGATCCTTAAGGCAATTCGGGATCTGCACTGTTAGAGTTCAGATGGCAATTTCATTCCCTCAGTAACTTTTTACCCTGAAGCCAAGAATTATGTCACATGATGAAGAGGATAGACACTCAGCACAAGTGTTTCTGCTTTTCAAATGAAGCCGCTAGAACCAACTGTGACCAAGTGATAAGTTTGCTGTAGAATTACTTGAAATGTCTCTAGGCATCTGGCCTACATTCATCCCACCTTTCTTGAGGCAAGCTGATAATTTCATCTCAGAAAATGCAGACATTTCCTAGGCAGAGATATCTTCTAAAAGGATTGATCCATCCAGTCATGCTGAGTTGTTTTCTGTCGCCTTTGACTTGTTTGTTTTATAGAACTGAAAAAGGACCAGTTCAGAACATTCACCTTGACTTAACCAAGGGCAAAGTTCTATTTAGAGACCAGCAAGAACAATGTAGAAATTGTTCACTAACAATGTGAATCATTTTCAGACAATCCCCAGAAAATCTGGGATAAGTTAGGTGAAAGAGAGATAGATGACAGTATGTGGAAAACTTTATTTATGAATGTTAATAAAAATTTCTGTTGCAAAGGAAATACTAGAGACAACACTGCAAAGCCGTCCATTGAGAATGGGGCTTATTACAGGCTGACACTGAGATGCAAGCAGGCTCTGCACCAATTCATTAAATGCCCAGTCCAAGAAAGGGATGGCAAGCGGGGGCTTGGCTGGAGTAATTCCCTTCTTAGGGTTTTGCCAAGAACCTGATCACACTTTTTAGACCGGCATGACTATGTTAAGGCAGACATGACAGCCTTGCCAAATTTGCTCTGTCAGCTTTCTTGTGGGATAGAAAAAAGTTGGTATGTTCTGGACTAAAAGCAACCTTCTTCATTCACACGTGGGGCCTTTGACAGAAACTTTAAACTGGGAAAGGAAAATGGAAGCCGGTCAAAAATAAAAATTGAAAGATTTAAAGACCCAGAGATCCCTCTGACTGACAATGGCTGATAAAACTCCGGTAGACCTGAACACATGTCTAAATGCATACCCACATACATGTCAGTTTTTCTCAGTAGACACCAGTACCATTAATGTGTTTAAGTGGTAGGAAGGTTTTCAAACGAATGGCGAAAACGTGGAACTACAATGTGTCTGTGAGCACAGGAAAGTGTTTCATGAGGCTGGAATGAAATCATTTACAAGCAGTGGTCTGAAAGAACATCTTTCCTTAGGACCTCCCCAGGTCATGAAAACAGTAACTATCTTAACCATACTCATGTAAACAGAGAAAGAGTAAATGTAAGTTCAAGCATCATTGACATTAGGTTGGGTGTTAAAATTGCAATATGGAAGAACATGCTGAACATTAGGTTCAAATAAGTGCTCAAGCTTCTCTATTGGCCAGATCCTTTCCATGGTTATATTTGCCAGCCAGTTTGCCAAGTCCTTCCCACCCCTTCCTGAAGCAGTGCAGGGGGAACACCAAACAGAGAAACATCTGGATTCAAATCTGAGCTCTGATACTAGCTATGTGACTTTATAAAAACTGCATAACCTCTCTATATGCCAACTTTCTTATCTGGTAAATGGTGACATTATCAGCACCAAAATACCCTGTGGCCAAAAAAAAAAAAATCCACTATAGACATGAGGAAGCGGAGAAGCAGCCCCATCTAAGGAAATTGTGCCAATAGGTGGCTGGGAGGGGAAGAGACAGTCTCTTTCAAACATAGGACCCTTGGTAGGTTAACCAGACTCTAGTAAATGGATCCACACTAAAGGACATTAGGAGACACAATTTAGACTCTATGGGCCATATTACATCAAATTGGGTGGGATACAATAGGGAGAGATGGGGACAGAGGAGGGGATTTAAATACCATCAAATAAAATTGTATAAAAATCACAAAAATTCAATAAAAATACAAAAATAAGCATAAAATACTGTTTGAAAAAATTAAGTGAATGGATGCATGTAAAGCCCTTAGAAAGACATAAGATTGGCACATAAGTGTTCCACCAATTCTAGCTCTTCATCTATTTTCATCACAAAACCTCTGGGAGAAGGGATGTACATCACTCTCACCTCACAAATGAGGAAAATGGGCTTGGCCAAGAAAGATAAAGCGTCTAAATCCACACAGCTTCTGCACGCTGGAGCAACTTTGAAGTAACTTTTTTAACACAGGCTAAAGCCCAAGCTTGTAATGTCTCATACAATGTATTGGGAAAATGACTATTGGGAGTCAGCCTGTCCCACTAGTGAAATAATGGCTGCTAGGGCAGAAACCAGGAACTTTCTTAGTCCAATAAATAGCTCTGAATGGCCCTGCAGGCACGTACACAATGCTTCCTCTCTCCATGTCCCTTGTAAGTGGGGTAAAGGGATAAGGCTTCAGTGATGACCTTCTGCTATCCCAATAAGAATTGATTTGCTTCTTTAACCAGACTGCTTTCCTGACACATACACAAAGTGTGAATATCTGAAAGCCATCCTCTTTCCCTTTACCCAGAAAACCTCTCAAGAACATACTGTTCTCTGCACATTGTCTCGCTGTTGAGGGTTACTGAGCATGAGTCCATGTTTTTATGCAGGTAAAGAGGGCAGGCAGGTCCTTGCAGGGGTTTAGAGTAAGGTTTAATTTCGGTGCCTGAGGTTTCTGTATGTAGTTTATTCTGGCACTTTATCTTCTCTACTGCTATTCTCGCCCTGCCAGGAGTCAGGCTCTATGAGCTGCCCTTGAAGCTAACAAAGCCACTGCCACCAGTGAGCAGATGAGCACACAACGCAGGCTTTCATAGTCTGGCTCCATTAAAGTTTGGATAAAATTAACATGGTGATTCTAATTTCATGCTCGCCAAAAACTCGGGGCTGCCTTCTGGGGAGAATTATCAATCGTGCTGGTTTTGATTCTTTTCAGATATATCTAAGGATCAGGAAACAGCACGCCATCTAATCATGATCTCTCTCAACGAGGAAACCTCTGCCCTCTTTCTTAGACCTAGAGACAAAAATAACAGCGAAAACAAAAGTCTTTTATTGAATTAGACAATTAGTTTTCTGGTGCCTACCATAGTCTTGTCACATTTTAGCTTAGTAGGAGGCAATTCTGATTGACCTTGAATGCAAAAAGCATTTCCAATTACTTCATATAGGGGGCCCAATAACTGCAAGGCTCATCCAGCTTAATTATTCTCCTGTTTCTATAGAGTCTGGCTCCACTATAGAGATTCCCAATTGTCAAGTAATAGTTTTCCCTAAGTCCTCCTTTTTCTTTGTCCAGGGGAAATATCAGAGAGTTACATGCCAACACCCAAGTATATTTGAAGTTCATGGGCCTTTGACCCTAAGACTTTGTCAGTGACTTTTAATCACATGTTTTAGGTCCTTTTAAGATTCAGTTCATATATTTAAATCTATATGTTTTCTCTCTCTCTCTCTCTCTCTCTCTCTCTCTCTCTCTCTCTCTCATCTCCTTGTCCCATTAACATGATTTATAACTAGACCTATGTAGTATAGCTATTTGATAATTAGGCATAGTATACATATTACCATAACTGACAGAATAGACAATCATTAACTTCATAAGTATGTGGACATAATAATGATGGTAACTAGGTAAAAAGTCAGCTTAAGTTTCCATAATATTTTCTGGTTTTAAAATGTCTTTTGAGTAAAAAGTCAATTAATTCCCAAATTATCTTTTTCATATATATGAAGATACTACAAATTCAAGTTTTAAAAAGAGCCTTAGGTCAGCAGCCAAAGACAACCAAATTGTAGCCATTAGGTTCACCATCTTGGCCTATGTCCCAAGTCTCACATGTTTTTAGTCTCCCTCTGACTCAACAATAAGGGTTCAAATGCAAAGCCCACTTTTGCTGCTACTCCAGAAACATAGAACAAACCCATTTATCTAGTTCTTTCTAGTATGATGGCCATATGCATCTATCCTTAAAAAGTAAAAGTAAAAGGCTAATTTCCTTTCTGTTGGAGCATTTAATGTTTCCAATGTGAGGGACTGATCCTATTAAGTGGTAATTTACAGTGGCTACTTATTACTTAAATGTGGAATATCCACAAGGGTAAGTCATGAGAATTAAGGAAAAGCACACCAAACATCATGCTCAGCTAAGTCCCGGAATTCAATAGTATCCTTCATCTGACTCCCCACCCTTCAAACCCACCCAGCTTGTCCCCTACCATCCAAGCAAATGAAAAATGCACAGCAGCTTAGCCACTATAAGAAAAGGAAATGCAACAAACCAAGTTGGTCTGTTTATAAGAAATGTGTTTTTTGCCATGTTTTTTATCTTTTGTAGCAGGGTTCCACCAGAAGGTTCTCCATCTCTGTTATATGATGGCTTTCATGTGGTATGAAGAAAAAAAATTGTAAATCAAGGGAAAATTTGTCATATGGATCTTCACATAATATCTTAGGACTGTTCTTCCATTAAACTATTTTTTAATGTATATCCATGTGTGTTCATGTGAATGTATGTCACATCTATGCGGGTGCCCTGGGAGGCTGGATGTGGTCATTGAATACCTCAGAGCTGGTTGTAAGCAGACAGACATGGGTGCTAAGAACTGAATTCAGGTCCTAAGTACTCTTAACCACTGAACTACCTCCCTTTGAATTGAATTCAAATTCCCTTGGAACTGGAGTTACAGATGGTTGTTAGCTGCTATGTGGTGATGGGAATATAGTATAACCTATCTTTGAGTGCTGCAGAGACAAGGAATCCTCTACCTTTCCAGGGACTCTTCACATTGAACCATCTTGATTACATAGTGTCCTTTGACGTATCAGTCTCTAGTCTTCATCTTTGTAGTTTAAACTTATTAGTCCTAGTTCTTGACACTCAAAGAAGTAGCCAAATATTTGTATACATCTGTTTTATTTTTCAGGTTGTCTCTTCTATTTTTTAAATTATTTTATTTATTATTTTATGTTAATAAGTGTATTGCCTGAATGTATATCCATGTACCTGTGTAGTACAATGCCTGTGGTGGTCAGAAGACGAAGTTGGATTCCCCTGAAACTGGAGTTACAGATGGATGTTGGTCTCCATGTAGGTACTAAGATTCAAACCTGGGTCCTCTGTAAGAGCAACCAGTGCTTTGAACAACTGAGCCATCTCCTCAGCCCCCTTACCTTTTATTTCTAAGACAGGGTCTCTCACTAAGTCCTTCAGGTTGGCCTAAATATCATTTTGTAGTTCAGATAGGCATTGAATTGATGATCCTTCTGACTCAATCCCAGGTAGATGGGTTTACTGGTCAGTATCACCAGACCCAGATAAGACTCTACATTTTATAACATGTTTGGAATTTAGTCTTATCTTGAATGTTCAATAAACACTGTTGAAGAATGGCTAGCTCCTCAGTATTAAATTACTTATTTTGGAAAATAAACTGGTAAATAAAAGAACTTACTTGTAGGATTCTTATTCTAAACAGAAACACAGAGAAATAGACTTAAATAATTTAGCTCCATTGTATAGATACCTCTCTTCTATTTAAGGCTTTCTAACTTGCAGAATCTTTAGCCACCATATAAAGCTAGGAGGCAATAGGAGTTTAGAAAAAGAAGTCAGAGAAACAACTGTTAACACATGTAAAGAGAAATTAAGCAGTTGCTCTCTGTGATGGTTCTAAAATAAAACTGAAGTTATTCCAAGAATTCAGAGCCACTCTATTAGCAAAATCTAATGTCAAAGAAAATTAACTAAAATCAGAAAAAAGAATATCTGCTGACAGTGGACAAGTTCCGCATGCTGGAGCAAGAAACGTTGAGTTGGATTGGAAAAAGACAAATAAAGAAGGAAGGGGGAAAAAAAATCTCACAAGCAGCAGGTCCATGATATGTGAACAGGATGACATCCCTCCTGTTCTGCCTGGCTGGGGAAGGACAATTGACCCACAGAAGGCTGGGGAAGGACAGCTGATCCATGGAAGGCTGGGGATGGACAGTTGACCCATGGAAGGCTGGGGAAGGACAGCTGACCCATGGAAGGCCGGGGAAGGACAGCTGACCCACGGAGGGCCGGGGAAGGACAGCTGACCCACGGAAGGCTGGGGAAGGACAGCTGACCCACGGAAGGCCGGGGAAGGACAGCTGACCCACGGAAGGCCGGGGAAGGACAGCTGACCCACGGAAGGCCGGGGAAGGACAGCTGACCCACGGAAGGCCGGGGAAGGACAGCTGACCCACGGAAGGCCGGGGAAGGACAGCCGACCACGGAAGGCCGGGGAAGGACAGCCGACCACGGAAGGCCGGGGAAGGACAGCCGACCACGGAAGGCCGGGGAAGGACAGCCGACCACGGAAGGCCGGGGAAGGACAGCCGACCACGGAAGGCCGGGGAAGGACAGCCGACCACGGAAGGCCGGGGAAGGACAGCCGACCACGGAAGGCCGGGGAAGGACAGCCGACCACGGAAGGCCGGGGAAGGACAGCCGACCACGGAAGGCCGGGGAAGGACAGCCGACCACGGAAGGCTGGGGAAGGACAGCCGACCACGGAAGGCCGGGGAAGGACAGCCGACCACGGAAGGCCGGGGAAGGACAGCCGACCACGGAAGGCTGGGGAAGGACAGCTGACCCACCGAAGGCTGGGGAAGGACAGCTGACCACGGAAGGCTGGACACACATGTGCTCCTCCCTCCAATTCACCACAAACATGGCGGTGAATTATGTTCATTTCGAACCTGATAGACCGAGAAGGGAAAACACTGAAAAAGAAATAAAAGATGTTTTGAGATGGGAACAATGCCTTATAAAGAATTCAGTGGTAATCAATTTAGATAATAAGAAAAAAAGTGAAATGATGGGTTGAGGGATCCAGCGAGGAGCAACCCAGTTAAAACTAATGAATTTTGTAACTGCAGGCCCCAGAAACTCAGAAATTTTGGGATGTAGGGCAATAAAAGTGAAAACGTAAGCCTCGTCTCGACATTTATAAATAATTGTTGGAGGCCCTCCCTGCTTTCTGCAAACACTGAGCTTTACAACAGCACCACAGCTAAGGGCAAGGTTGGTATTTCAGTCAGAATAGAGGAAAATCAAGTAAAAACCCTGGTGCCAAGCACAAGCCCCTTATCCAAGCCTTGTCCTTTGTCTCATGTGTCTCATGGCTGGGCAAAGATTTCTAGAATTTACTCTCTTGATAACTGAACAGACCAACAGAATAAGCATGGGGACCCCAATGAAAAGGCAAACTGTTATCAGCCCACACTTTAAAAGCTTCCAATCAACAGCAGCTGCCCAAACATAAATATTATTAATAGCTGGGCTGGAGAAATAGCCTAGCGGTTAAGAGCACCGACTGCTCTTGCAGAGGATCCGGGTTCGATCCCCAGCACCCACATGGCGGCTGAGAACCGTCCCGTCTGTAACTCCAATTCCAGGAGAACTCCAGTTCCAGGGGAATCCAAGGCCCTCTTTTGACCTCCGTGGCATTGCACGACACGAGTGCATAAACCTACATGCAGGCAGTACATTCATACACATACAAAAAATAAATAAAAATAAATAAAATTAAAAAAAAAAGAAATATTAATAGCTAATGTAGCCAAGTGTGTGAGCACATGCCTTTAGTCCCGGCAGTTAGGATGCAGAGGCAGGCAGATCACTGTGAGATGGAGCCAGCTTGGTCTACAAAGGGAGGTCCAGCCTGGGGCTATAGGAAGACCTTATCTCAAAACAAAACAAAACAAAACAAAACAACAAAACCAATACAAAACAAAAACAAGGAAACAAACAAAAATAGATAAGTATTAATAGCTAATGTGTTGTTTCTATGTGTCAGGTACCATGCCAAGGACATTTCAAAATATAGTACAAATGAACTACTCCCATATACACATAAATGTGATTTAGTTATGCAGCACAACATTATATAGTATTATTACTAGTGTCATTTTTCTATAAGGAAATAAGGTACCTAAAAACTAAGTAACTTGCTAAAGTCATAAGCTACTAAATGCTGTCACTAGTTTGAAAATCATTCAATTTGAACCCAAAGCCTATGCTTCACCCACTACACCACACTGCTCCAGGAAAGAAATCAGAGACAAAATTAAAGAAGGAAAGCAGGCATCACAAAACTGGGGGAAAAAAGTATAAATCAGCTATAACACATTTGCTCAGATGTGTTAGCTTTCTGTCTCTGTGTCACAGTAGCTGAGATAAACAACTTAAAATATCAAAGATTTACTTTAGCCCACTGCTTCATAAGTGTCAGTCCACACTCACCTGACCCCATCTCTTTGGGCCAGTGGTGAGGCCAGAAACCATATCTGAGATCGCTCCGTGAAGTAAAGCTGATCATAGCACATCACAGCTGGAAGTGAAGCAGGCCTGTGGTCTCAATATTCCCCTCAAGACACACTCTCAGTTACCTGACTTCCTCTTGCTGACGTTTTCCCTACCTCCCAACAGTGCTGCCAGCTGGAGATTAATCTGTCAGTACATGCCCTCAGGGGACATTCACAATCCAAACCACAGTGTTAGGGCTAAAATGAAAAAATATGCTCTTTCACTCAGAGAACAAGAGAACAAGGGTATATAATATTCTATACAGCAGGGGCAGTAGAGATGGCTTAGTGTTTAAGAACTCTGGCAGCCCTTGCAGAGGACCCAGATTTGTACCCATGACAGCTAACAACCATTTGTAACTCCGGTTCCATGGGATTAGACACCCTCTTCTGACCTCCTAGGGCATTGCACAACACAGGTGCACTTATATACATGCAGGTAATATACTCATGCACATAAAATAACAAAATGGTTTTTTAAAAAGGGGAATCCGACACCCTCTTCTGATCTCCGTGGCATTGCACGACATAGGTGCACAAACTTGCATGCAGACAGTACATTGATACACATACAGAAATAAATAAATGCCGGGCGTGGTGGCGCACGCCTTTAATCCTAGTATTTGGGAGGCAGAGGCACGCGGATCTCTGTGAGTTCGAAGCCAGCCTGGTCTACAGAGTGAGTTCCAGGACAGCCAGAGCTACAGG